>VMBQ01003600.1:0-78236 GCA_007657795.1 Dreissena rostriformis | reverse complement strand
AGTAGTAGTATTAGTAGTATTAGTAGTATTAGTAGTATTATCATTATCATTATTATTATAGTGGAAACCAGTCCCGTTCGCTTATTATCCAAACCAACGCCAGTAACCCTTGAGCAGCTCGTGTCTGTGGATATCATACCGACTGGAGATGATAAGAATCAACCTTTTCTCGATGGACTTGACTTTCTACCAGACGGGAGACTGGTTGCCGTGGATAGCTTGAATAGTAAATGTATCATAATGGATGACCGTCTGCAGATACACGGAACGCCGTACAAGTTGCATTCAGTCCCATATGACGTTGTATGTTTGTCTCAGAGTGAGCTAGCAGTAACGATGAGTGATAAGACAGTGTGTCTCCTGTCCATGAATCCTGGCAAGGTCATCCGTCTGACCAAGAAGATAAACACATCCACTAATGTTGACTCCATATGCTGCATGACCCCAACAAACATGGTCGTCAGTACATTCAATCATTCACGTCCAGTGAGAATGATAACACAGACCGGTGTGGAGTCTGACTTTGATCACGTGCTGTTTCCTAACAAGACGTACAAACGTAATGAGAGCAAGTGCACGTATGTCCCGTCAAAGAACACGTTGGTACTGACTGACAGGTCCGCTCACACTGTGTACTTGTACGACACCTTCAAGGGTACGTCTAGAGCAGTCACTGATGACAACATACGGCGACCGCGCAGTGCTTGTGCCGGGCCTGGTGACACGGTGCTGGTGTGCAGTGAGGCAAAGAACTCAATCGTTCACCTTACGGTAGAAGGTGACATACTTGGTACCTACCCAGTGGATATGCAGTTGCCGTGGGCCCTGTGTATGAATAAGGATGGCACGAGGTTGGCTGTCTCCAATAGCAATAAGAACATTCAGTTGTTTAAGATATCGCCAGTTATGAGTTAGGTAAATAGTAAGATTATACCCATGTGGTTATGGTTTGTACACACAAACTAAATAGTAACGTGTGTGTGGTGATGTTTTTCAACTTGAAATACTATTCCAATTGTCCGTTTGAGTTATATATATCGATTACTATATTCCAGATAAAAAGTGTATGGTATGTAATTGACCAAATATTTTGTGTCATTATTCTATGAAGGTTAGAAAGTTAAATATTGATCAAGGAATATTAATGTTCGGCCAACGTGACTAAATCATTTTTACTTAAATCTAATTGAGTTTCCGAAGACGATGTACACAGTTTATAACATGTATGTCCATTCTAACAACCAGTTGGTTCGTATTTACAGGTACGACCAGGGCCCGTATTAACCAACCCATTCTTAGCCTTAAGAATAAAGAATAGTCATAGACTCAATAAATATACCTTAGAGTTTGCATATAAATATACTAAAAATGGTGCTTATATCATGAACATATTGCTTATAACAAAGAATTATTAAATTAAAGGTGTTAACTGCCATGCTAAACTTGACTTTCACGGAGTGTTAGTACATTACAATTACAACATTATTTTGTTTAGACTTAAATCTAAGAATTGGTTGGTGAATACGGGCCCAAGAAGGGCAGTCGCTGATGAGGGAGAAATAAGGAAAAACGTTGCTCTAAGTATTGATACTACTTAAGTATCACCAGTTGTCAGTCATTTATTATATGGTGCAGTTAGATATTATCCAATTGAAATATATCATCTGCATGATAGATATAATTTCTTTTGACTACGATTAATTTAAGGGTTATTTAAAATTGAGCGCATAATATAGTCTATATGAAATAAAAGATATGTGTGGATTTTTTTTATTATTTGTGTTTTATAATAAGTGTTATTTTTAGTATTATTCATTTTTATTATTATTGCTATTATTATTCTTGATGTGTTTTTGTTGTAATTGTTGTAGTTGTAATTGTTATTTTCGTTTGGGCTGTTTGAATGCATTAGGTGATATGTGTATTTAGTCCAAAGCAAATTTAACTTCAATCAAATGTTCATGATCTTGTTTTAATATAAAAATGCGTCGATTACTTATAAATATTTAACTAAACGTTGTTTTTTTCAAGCACTCTTGCACTCCATAATGTATTGTTAATTTATGCCGTGTTGTATCTGGGACACAAAATGGTTCACTTTTCATATTATAATATAAAATGTAGTGCATTCTCATGAAATGTCCTTTCTTTACTGGTTAGCAGCTAGGTAAGTGTTTTCCCCATATTAGGAAGTTCCAACGCTTGCATGTTATCAAAGATCTGTTTTAACTTCCTTTGTTTAAAGGATAAAACACCATCCGAATGAAGTTACTTAAAATTATTATCACATAAGTATTTGGAAAATTCCTACTGATCAAGGCAGTGTTTTTTTCACGTTATTTCGGAATGCCCTTTGCATTGGAAAATTGCGTTGTTTTGGCTAAACTTGGGAAATTGTAATTTACAAAATGTGATTTTGATGCAAGTGCGAACAAATTAACTTGAGCTTGTTCAAAACATGACATATACACATGCATCGCTTAACCCTTTACAGTAAAGACTGGTTAAATGTAACCGCTTGAGAAACGTGAGTCGCTCCACAAACAACCTTTGCGAACAAACCAACAGAGTGACCAACGGACCGATACGTGACTCGTATATACCCCCTACCTGCGGGGTACAATTTGTACAATATGATCACAACAACATGTACCATATTAACCAGCTAAATTTTAAAGTTTTAATTGAAAATCTATTTTTTGCTTCTGTGACCTACTTATGCAATGGACCGGAATGATTTAAGCAGCTTTAAAAGGGGGTCACCCAAAATCATTTCTGCGACATTGCATTAAAATCTGCTCAGCTGTCCAGTAGAAATATTAAGAAGAAACAAGTTAACGGAACAACTAATGGACTGTCTCACGACACGGTAACATAAAAGCTAACATGAGCACAATGTGCTTGGGTGAGCTAAAAATGTTAAGTAGAGTTCGATTAGGAATAAAACTCATGATGTCTGTATAAGCAAAGACGAAGTTTTTAAAACCAAGATAGGGTAACACACACGAGTTTGCCCTTTAATCGGGAATTTTCGTTTTTGTAGTTCGTTAATTCGGTTTTGGTTGATATGATTTACTGACGAATAAGATATGTAGCAGTATAAATAAAAACTGGTAACGATAAATTCGGTATTTCCAATTATCGATCAGTTTTATACCATGGTCATTTTTGTCTGTAGCATTTCACAGTATTCACTAGCGATTTAATGTTGAAACCATTACATCATTATGTAGTTATTTGAAAGTAAAATATGTGTAACAATTTAATAAGCCTTTAAGGCGAAAGCAAATCGCCCTTATGGCCAAAATCAGTTTACATACTTGCAGAGGCATACGGATAGTGTTTAACAACATATTCATTTAAACAAACATGACTCGATATAACACTAGACTATTCATTATTGTATTAAATATTATGATTTGATTCTGTTTAATAATTGACAATATTATGTTTGAGATATCTCCATCATTCTAGATGTTGGGCTAATACATATATCAAGAAACAATAGACTTATCAATACTCATGTATAATGGAGATACAGTTTAATTTGTGGTCTTCAACTACGTTCCAAGATGCCATAAGTAATGAGTCCAATGACATGCTTCGATTACGAGACACCTGACTACGAGGCGCCATTCACAGGTTTGCCTCATCAACATCAGCAAAGGTTAAGCGTGTAAGATGCCATTCAATCATGTCAGCACAGACCAGTGAGTAATAGACATATTTTGAGAGACGGTGGAATGAATATAAAGAGGCCACTAAGCTTAAAGACAACTAAATATCTCAATATTCATCTCCTCGAATGTTGCGACGAAGGCTTGCGCAAGGACCTCACGCGTGCTCAAGGCGGCTCCTAAACTGAAAAGATGGATAATCAAGTCCAAGTGACAATTAGACAATTGGCAGTTCGGGAAGGAAACACAATTTTCTCTGTAGAAACGATAAACAAAATGTCACAAGATCGTGATTCAACTGTTCGTGCGTATCGACAAAGACTTCGAGGACATGACGGCGTATGCAAATTACTAAAATCAGTAATCAGAGTCATCATATTCAGTATTATTTGTATTTTGTACAATGTTATCACAGTTATGTCCCACTCTACTATAATTGAGATCACCAGCAACAAAAAAAATATCAAGTTCAGAAAAATTAGTAACATTGTTTTCTAATATTTCTACATTCAGATCTACATTAAATGTGTTAGATACTAGAGACTCATTGGGCCATATATAAGTAAAGTATATATTAAAAAAGTGTGATCAAGGTTTAACCAGATAATTGTAACATGATGATTTTTGTTACCATTTCAATACCATTAGTTATTTCTTATTTAGTAAATACACCAACTCCACAACTATTTCGACGTGCTTTTCTATTCTGAAATTTTCTGAATAATATACAAATATCCACTTAAATCGATGTCACAACTACTTTTCGTCAAAGATTAATATACAAAACATATATCATATGAGCTTACAAAATTTACAAAACTGGACGATGACTTCGAACTATTGGTAAGTCCGTTAATGTTCCACGACAGGATTGATAATTCACCACCGCCGTGTTCCTACGCGCGCAACGGGGTGCCGTCAATGTAAAGCGTATCGTAGGCCAGATGAATCAGTTTACCTAGCCGCCTCGCCTCCTATATTTTCGGCACCAATAGTCATAATTTAATCATAAAATCCGGGTAAAATTGTTCAAAAACGCGGTGTAGTCAGGTTCCTTGCACTTTTTTCTAACCATTTCTCTGTCTTTGAAGTAAGTAACCTTAGCTACAATGCTTCTTATCTTTCCTTGTTTCGGCGACCCCGGGGACTGATCGTTTGAACCTGATAGAGGTTACTAATTCTTGCGAAAGCTTAAACGCGCTTTCCAAATGCAGGCGTTGCTTCGCCTCCGTCGTCTCCGGCGTGTCGACTCCGCTTCCGACGGCCTCCGGAAGATCAGGTTGTTGCGCATAGACTGCGATTGAAGGTAGCTAACATCATCCTGCAGGGTATCACGCTCTTTAACTAGCCCCTGCATCATCTCCGCGAGCATCGCAACAACAGATATCTGTCCCTTCCAGTTTATCCTTGATACGTGATAACCGCTCTTCAATCTTCTTGGCCCTCTCTTCATGTACCAGCCACAGCCGTCTCATGCCTTGCTCGAAAACTTCCACATGCTTCTCATTAGCGTCCATGACACTCAATTTTGTCTCCATTCACTGTACACTTGATGAGACGGCCTTCAGTAGCACTAATACATCACGGATGGTGGGCTCATCACTGCTTTCCGCCATTATGTTGTTATCACCCCCACTACCGCTCTCACTTATAACCCTTCCGCCGATACTTCCACTGCAACTTGGACCTTCTACAAATACACTTGTTTCTAGATTTTCAATATAAAATAACTTTGAATTTTCCCTATTTATAATGTCATTTGCTGACACGTTACTGGTATTGGAATCCGCGGACGGGCCTCTTTGTTTATGTATCTTGCTCGCGTTATGTTCATTGTCACTACTGTTTCTTTGGTTTCTTTTCGATTTAGGTATTGTTATTCAAAATCGATCATAATAGACACATAGACATCACATTAACGCATGTAATCCATTTAGTTTTTTCGATCAAAATGTTAATTGTAAACACTGTTATTTTTCTAAAAACTGTATTTTTTTATCCCGCTAAAAAACGCGCGAACGCTCACACCAACATCACGTGATTTTATGATAACAATAAAAAGGTAAGCAAGAAAATCATTGTGTTAAGATATTTAACGATGTGTGATTCGTTTTCACAAGAAAAGTTGGAATAATACATGTGAATTTAAAGTATTTTAATCAAATATGCTTCCTTAGCTATTGTTTTTGTTCATTAAGTTAAATCGAAATGTGTATCAGTAAAAACACAATGGATTTATTAATGAAATAAGTTATAATTAGATTATTCAATCAACAGCTTTATGTTCCATTATTCGAATATTTTGTGTAAGAACTTAATTATGGCAAAGGTATCACCAATACTGACTTTTATCGTGACCATCATATTTAGTGGAGAAATAAAACAAAATGTGTGCACATATCCTTTGTATACAACTGCACAAAATACGCAACACTATGATAAATATCAGAATCACTCGTTGAATGAGGACACAATTTTCTAAATAGACATAGAGCGTTGGTAATAAACCCATTTATGCCTAGCGTCTGGAAAAAAGGCCTTGGCAAACAGCGTAGACCCATATGAGACGCCGCATGATGCTGTTTGCTTCAAGGAATTTCTGTAAGAAATATTCTAAATATAGAAATAAATACACTAAACATCCTTAATTTTGGAAATAAATTGATCCAATTTAGTAGGATGGGAGAGTCCACTAGGCATAAATGGATTAAAGCCATGCCCCTTGTTGAACATCGCGTCGTGCTAAGACGATTTTATTTGATAGTCGACCATTTCCAAATATTTCAAACATAATTAAACATATTATATCAGAGTCCTAACATGTGTATGTTTTGTTGCTATTATTATGACTGGCAGTGTATATTGTTTATCAATTGAAACACGTTCTGCGGACAAAGAGAACAGTTGTTTTTTTTCTAACTACGCAATATCTATTGCAACTCTACTATTAAGCCAGGCAGTATATATTCTGTATTTATGGAAAAACTCTGTGCGGACAACGAACACGGTTGTTGTTGTCCAACTACGCAATAGCCATTACAGCTCTATACTGCAGTGCAAAACGAGGGTCAAAGGCCATTGGGCGTTCATCTGAGACCCCAAGGAACTAAATTGAACAAGTACCGTTCATTGTTTTTACTAACGAAATGTTACGAACATATAGGTAGAGGTATTGCTCACCACCAGGGCAGCCATGGTGTTCAATAAACAACGTTTTTGTAAAAACTTGGTCAAGATATCATTAAAAATATTATTATGAGCAATGTGTATGATGATTTGGCAAACATGTGACTTCTAGACTGTTCACGCGGTTTGATAATAGCCTTATAAAGACAACTGCTCCATGTCCCCCAGCCATGTTTTTCAATGGACTGAAATAATTTGTTAATTCGACACATTTTCTGAGCATGATCAGTGGACTAAATGTGATTTCTTGAGTGTTTACTATGCTTCATTACTACCATAAAAAAGAGAACTGCATTCAGGACAACCCCCCCCCCACTTAAACAGCCAGGTTTTCAACGGACCCGAACCATTTTCGAATTCAACTGTGATTAAAACTTAAAATAAAGCTACTAGAATTTTAACAAATGTTCGTTATAACCCTTTTCAGAAAAATGTCTCTTCTCCTGAAAAAAGTTGTTCAACGGACCAGAACCAGTTTGTAACTCGATATATAATAAGAACAAAAGCTCTGAGCAAGTATCTTGATTATTGGGGGAAAATGTGACTTCTATAGTGGTCACAAGCCTTTATGTAAATAGTTGTAATATGGCGTAATGACATTCTTCTTGACCTCATGTGACAAAATGTTAAACTCAGCTGATATATAATTAAGACCCATGTGTTGTCTTAGTTTTATGAAAATTTATAATGCAATACTCAACAGACGGCTGACGTCGGAGAAAAAGCGACGACGAGAGCTAAATATGAGCACGTTGTTTTCAGCTAAGCTAAAATATGAGTCTGATCACGTAAAAATCGAAACCACTTTTGCAATATCAGCTGATAAGCGAATCTTTGTTAGTATGTCGAATATCTATTCAACCACTTGGGATTATGCTCAAATGGCTGCATTCCACTGCATTAAACTTATAAACATGTTGTTTATGAGCTGAGAAACAGAATTATTTAAACATAATTACACATATCTAATTTTTTAAACAGTAACAGACAAAACATGCACGGGAAACATGACATAAAAATACGATAAACATACATAAAAAATATGATTTATTTAATGCTCAGAGGCGATATCTAATACATAGCCAGTGAAATAAAATTTATATGTTAGTGGTTTCGGTTGCTAATTTAATACAATAAATGAAACAAAGAGTCCTTGATGTCGGATATTAAACAATCAAATGACACAATAGATGTGATGTGGTGATTCCCGCAAGTAAACTAAAAACGCATACAATAAACTAGTGTATTTCATTTATGAGATGACACTTCATATCATCAATTGATACAGTAGAGATACAATCTACATACATTGTATTGTAATTCACATTGAAAATAGTCATTGTTCGTTTGACGAATCTTTATACCCAAAATAAAACAAATATCCTCTATAAAGTACATTATTGAACTTAAACAGGATTTACTCAATAACTGAAACAAGTTGCTGTAATCAAGGCTCGCTGCACATGTGATAAAGCAATATGCAATATGGTGATTGGATCATAAATGAAGTGCCCTTCACAGGCATTACAGCGCCATCTTAATGTCAATCAATACAGAAGTGCTTTTTGGTCAGTATTCACAAAGCATCTTGAACAACGTTATTTCTTATTTATTTATATGTATCTAAAGTTAATATTTAAATATATTTAAAATGTAAAACCGAAATACATATTAGTTATGTCTATTTTTTGCATATAATAGCATTTTACTCCTGTGTGTGTTTGTTTAGTTGGGTTTTTCGCCGTTTTGAACAATATTTCAGTCATATCAAGGCTGTCAGTTTACCAACTCACACATTTCATTGGTTAGTTGGTAACATATTTTAAGCCACTTACTCTATTTGAATCAGAGGTATGGGCAGAACGGCCCTAGAAATGATTTTATAACCAATACCCACACTAGCTATGTGGACGTGCCGGGCATTGAAACCGCGGTCCTCGGACTTGGTTCCAGCGCTCTTCGTGGACGTGCCGGGCATTGAAATCGCGGTCCTCGGATTTGGTTCCAGCGCTCTTCTAACTGAGCCAGCTGGCCCGGCAATTGTGCCATTTTAAAATGTAACTTTGTGTTGCATTCTTTACATTCAATGATACTGTTTCGGACATTGTCTTATTCGGACATGCAGATATCCCTAGGGATGTTATGTTAGCTTAATGGCAGCGGTATAGAATGGGTTCCAGTTTGATTGCTGCATTTCGTAAACACTTCTCACCAGCGATTTTGTGTTTTCTTGCAACACCAATAGGCATGAACTTCTTGAAATTGTGGCTGTCTGGGCAGGTCCTTGTTAAGTAGCCTTGTATGTATATATAGTATATTGAATGCAACCTGGTTCTGGTGTTGGCAAAACATGTAAACGGTATAAAGACGAACACGTTGTGCCACGGATCAGTCAGAGGAATTAGAAAATGCAGATTATGTGGAGATTATATGTCCTTAAACAGACGTCAATCTAATCATACAGGTTGCCGTGTCCAAGTTGATTTAGACCTTTAGATGGAAATAAGCGCTGCGCTTTCAAGTTGGTTCAGGCTGTCATTTAAGATCCTGTAACGTGTTCGCATCTGAAAACAGTGACTCGACTACATTAACCTTAAACTCACATTTATGCCAGAACATGTTACGATTAATACTAAGATTATGTATCGATTGAATTAAATCGATGTGAGATTATCCAAGTGAATAAAACAATTAAAAATCTTGAATCATATAACACCAGTGTACATAATAGCATGCATATCCAGAGGCTGGTAGTGCTACAATCATAATATTAATACTACAGTTATGTTTTTCATAGTGCATTGTTTTAGTGTTAACTACGACTAATAATACATAAACGGGGTACAGCATTCATTAAATCAAGTACAAAATATTATCTTTAGAACTGAGTATTATCAACAAAACAGAAACTACTCATATGTTATATTTCAAACAGGTGACTAAGGCTTATAGTGTCCGTGAGTATCAGATTAATGTGTCAAAGCTTTTGGGAAACGGAATAGTCACTGTTTATAGATATCTGGACCCCGAGGGATCGGAAGGTTATTACTTGTATACATGTGAGAAACACACTGTCCCATCAATTCCGCTGTGTTACAGTTTATACAGCAGCCCTTTCGCCCATACATGATTTAATGCCGAATGAACATTTATAATTCGCTGAAGTCTTGAAGAATATACAAGACTATTGGGCAGCATATTTTCTTTTGGATTTCATGACTACTGTGTTAAACTTTGACAAGAAATGAAATGTTCTCGATGCCCCTTGTCAACTTTTATAACAATCAATGATATATGCAATTTTGTTCTTTAAGTGTTTAGATTATGTCCATTTTAACTCGTGTTCTTGTGTAATGTTTATGGAAAGATATCACTTAAAGTTGCAGTAAACTCGATCATCTCTACCTGATGGAATGACCACCAAACTTCAAGTGTTCATAGATAACTTGTAGATAAATACATTTTCGACAGTCAGTAAACCATGGTTAAGATGGCCGCAAAACCCTCGGTCGAGGCACTTTTATCTATGAAATGTATTTATTGGGTATTAAATGCCAATTATTCGTTCTGCTACTAAGTACAGAGGCTTGATGTATCTGCCAGGAAGTCGCTGTTACAAGACTTACAAACGTGTCACCGGATATGTTCTTAAGACAGATGTACTTGACCCTAAAAAGACATTGAGCAGAATAAATACGAAACTCTGGGTATAAAGAGACTTTACAATAGCTTGTTTTTTAACAATTTGCTTTTTCAGGAAAGCTCTCATTATTTAACCAAAGAAGTTAACATTTCTTTGTTAATGAACATAAAAAAAATCCATGAGTTCTTACATAAAACATTTCCCAACTACAAGTTATATTCCCTTGAAAAACTTGTGTAACAGGTGTAGCAATTAATCATCTAATAATACCGATGCATTGCAAAGCACGTTTTCATCATGAAAATGGAACAGACAGTTCTTTTACACAAGGTACATGAAAGATTGTTTAATTGAAAACAGTATGTGCTTCATCAATCTGTTAAATGTCAAGCTCAAGTATCAATGAAATAATAAACAAAACTATCACTTAACAATGTAAATTTAAAAACAATTTACATCCTGTATTGAATGCCTTTCTAATGAGTCAATAATACTCACATTATCGATATTTTGAAACCGCATATTTAAACACCAATAAAACTTCATATTAGTTACATGAATTGAAATAACATAACAACATCATGCTTTCAAGTCATTGATCAAAATTAAATTATTACGAGCACGTAAATATCACGGGTCAAATAGCACAATGATCATGTATGTAAAGGCGTCACATTCTTAATTAAACTTGCCCTTCTACATAATTGTCATGTCAATTGGTTTAGTTAAAGAAAACTAAAACCAATAGTTGTGGATGTAACTATAGGTTTGTCATAAGCGTGACAAGAATACACTCGCAACGCTATGTCACAGGTATAAACAGTCATGCCCATGGCTAAGCTCAAGGGAACATATCTCAAAAAGTGTGGATCACTGGGTGGTGCGATAGTCGAGTGGTAACTGGTCTACCATTCCAGAGGGCGTGGGTTCAATCCCGGGGCACTGGAAATTTCAGAAATGCTTTTTCAAGTTATTTTCTCGTGTATCGGTGCTATACACTGAGCACGTAAACGAACCAAGGGGTCTATTCGCAAAGAGCTAGGGTATTGCACCCGGATTCCTTGTATCTCAAAACTGTCTCTTCTGATTGCTGTCTCTTCAGCAAAAAAAAGGACCCCATCGAAATAAGTACTTGCACTTTCATGGGTTATCCTTGACTGCAAGTTCAAAAGCAATACACATACACAATACACTGCGTTTGAAAACTGTGTCATGCCAAATAAATCTCATGTGATGGCATTCAAGTTAAAATTCACGTTAAGATTGTTGAAGTTATACGCTCTACGAACTACAATTGCATGTTTCTTCCATAAACGTGGGTTCGTTTAATGGAACATTGCGTATAAACATTTGAATCACTGACCATTAAAAATGTTGTGCCATATACACTTTATGTTGATGACATGTTTTAAGATTCGATTAAATCACTTGAGAAATAAAGAAGACGCTAGCTCCAAGAACTTAGAACATATAATGCTTTGGCCATAAACATGTATATGTTCAAGGACAAATTACTAAGTAGCGTGCGAACCACTTAGAAATGAACAAAAATCAAGGACACACTACTTCGGATTACTACGCATGAGGCATGTACACTTCAAGAGTCTCAATTGGACCACTTGAGAAATGTGAAACACAAACGTAGAACATGTTATGCGGACATACCGACACACTAACCGACCGACAGCGTGACTTCAATATACTCCCTGTCAAACAATTCTTTGTATTGTAACATAACATACTATACATGTTCTTATGTAGAACAACATAGTGTCATCGTTATAAGCATATATTCATACTACAAATATCGACTAGAGCTTTATCACAAACGTGCTTGCAAATTCAACCGCAAAGCTATGGCACAGGAATAGCAGCCATGCCCCTATCTAACTTCAGGAGCACATACATCAGAAATAAATGGATCACTGCGTGTCAAGAAGTTTTTTGCACATCGGCCCTTCATCTTGATGACATATTTTACTAGTTAGCTATTGCACATTTAACTCCAGGATGCGGTTGTTTTCAAATTGGCCCACAATGATGGACGCAGTAATGCTGTTGTAGCAAACTGACCATGGATTGCTCACACCATCCCTCCATGTACCCAGTGTTACCAGCTTCCTCATGCCCTCACTGTTCACTTGTATGACAGTGTTGGACACACCTCCACATATCAACACCTGGCCTGAAGGGGTCACATGTACTCCACGGCAGTATTTTAGTTCAGGGTCAGTGAATAAGGCCAGGATTGATCCGTCCCTGTCAAGGGTGAGGAGATTGTGCTGGTCGTGGTTTGTAATGTACAACTTGTCCCCGGTGGGACTCACAGCACACCTGGTTACTGCAAACCAGAGAAACATCAAGATTGTTAAGTCAAACACAATTTAATTTACAAAGCCGATGCAACATATAAAGAAAGCGAAAGCTCTGCTTAGTTTTTGAAACCTTTCTTAACATATTACAAACAAATTATGTGTTTGCTTTCGGATTATTACAGTTCATTATTTTCATAGTAAAGTGATAATAAACTATTTTCATGCGCGGTTCGCCAGATTTAAATCACTATTTATACAAAAGCTTCTTATATGATATCTGATAATCATTATACATAAAACTCAGTGCGCGTTTTTGAATTTGTTAATGCGTTTGTGGGTTGTTTTTTTCAACAGTACAATGTCAAGTTAACGGGCAATAGTTATGATATGACAATGATTGATATAAAGTTTATTAAACCAATCTATTTTAGCATTTAACAATCATTTTCATAACGTTGAATACTGCGATGGGTCCCGTTACGACCCCAGGGGCATGATGGAAACAATTTTGATACTATCATAGAGTACTACTATCTGGTGTCACATACCATATATTAGTGATGTTAGCCTTGTGGTTTCCGACATTAGACTTGTTTATTTACTTTGCTATATAACTCTATATAAATCATTTTAAACACAGTTGGTATGATTTGAAACCATAATACGATGTTACATGCCAAGTACCTAACATCTCTACCTTGCGGTTTCAAAAAAGATGCTTACATTTTTATCTATACACATATATGTGTTTAAGGAAAAAGGTTAAACAATGTAATGGCCTATTTTGATTCCATGGGCATGATTTGAAAACATTTGAAAGAAGACCATCACATGATGTTAGATAACAAATACTAAAACTCTGGTTCTTGCGGTTTCAAAAAAAAGAGTGTTTATTTGTGCGTTACATAAATATATGGCAAACAAATTACCCCTTGGGCGTGGCCAATTTTGACCCCAGAGGCATGATTTGAAAACACTTGGTAGATGACCATCATTTGATTTAACACGCAAAAACCCTGTCAGAGCAGAAGATGTTTAAGGTTGTATACGATATAAGTCTATATAAATCATGTGAACCCAGGGACATGGTCAGTTTTGATCCCGCAGCACGATTTGATCAAACTTAGATGAGGATTTTGATAAATGTTATACAATAATATTAAACCCCTGATCCTTGCTGTTTCAGAGACGAATATGGTATAAGTTTTAATTTGATGACCAATATATGCTACAGACCGGAACGTGTTGAACGAGTTTGAAAGCAGGTCAGATAAGTATTATTCCTTTTAAGTTTTGTCAGAAACTGCGCTTCAGGATGAGATTTTGTTTGAATGAAAAGATAAGACACGACGGACGACGCACGACGGATGAAACGGTCCCAGAGGCTCGCATTGTTCACTCACAAATGAGTTCAAAATACAGGACCGATTATGGTGCCTTGCAAGACTCATTTTATAAAATGAGCTGTGCAAAAGAACGCTTGTGTTTGTGTTTTAGCTGTTGCTACAGTTAGCAAAATGCATATATCTAAGAGTAGCTAAAATTAAAACACACTGCTTTCTTTTGCACAACTAGCTTTTTATAAGTTGTAAGACCTGGTCAGACAAATTGTAATTTTTCAACTTTAAAAGTTATAAACTATGAGAGAGGAAGTCGAATGCCTTCGATAAGTTCATAATTTATCAGTTATCCTGTATTCATACCTGTCCATATATCTGATGAGTCGTCGTATAGTTTGCCAACCAGTTTCCCACTAAGTGTGTACTTGTACAGTGCAGTATCAGCAGTTACAAATAGGTCTCCCTGGTGGTGAGCGATACCTCTACATATATGTTGTAATTTTAGCTTTCTCCCTGTCACAAGTTGGCTCTTGTCGACTGAGAGAAACTGGACCTCATGTGTTTCATCATCATCCACAGTCACAGCAACCACACTGTCTGTGATGTGACATATGCACCATGGGCGAGCTGATACATTCCAGTGACACGTTACTTGGTACTGCTGGTTAAGCAGCTTGACTTTCTTATTTTTATTGTCTGCAACCAGGACCTGTCCATCTGGGAGTACACATATGCAGGTGATAAAACATGTGTGTGAATCACTCGGAATCCTCACATCGTACTCAGACTTCAACTGGACAGTAAACACCTGGTCGGACTGTCCCAGTACTGTCAATGCCTTTTGTATTGTATGCTGACATTTCCTATTGACTATAAAGCAGAGCTCCTTATTGACTCCAATTTTCCGCAAGGCTTCATTGAGTTGTGTCAAGTCATTCTGTAGCAGGATGCAATTCTGAATAGCATTCTTAATAGAATTGTTTAGGCTTATAACTTCATCTTTAATTTCTTTAACAATACAATTGTCGAAATCGGCTAAATTAGAGTTAACTTTCCTACGTAGATCTTCTTTCAAATGTCCAGGTGTTTCGTTCACACAATTTAATAAAAAAATATATATGTCCATACGCATTTTATCTATCATATATCGCTCATATTCATCATATGCACCTTGCAGAGACTGAATTCTTGCCTCCTGTTTATTTTTCAGACACGTCAGTGGTTCCAGAAGGGACTTAATCTTTGATGACTGTAACTGCAGCTGCAAGTCTGTAGGAGGTGTTTTACTTGCCTCAGAAATATTCTTCAATTTGGTGCAACGGCTGGAAGTAACAAAATGCCAACATGTAATAAAATCTAACCTGAGTTGAACAGCCAGTCAAGAGAAAAAGCCAACGTTGCTCTCAAAGTTACCTCTTAATTAAGGAATTGACATTTGTTGTAATAATTGAATATAGTAAAAGCATTATTGAAAACTTGTCAGCTTTTGATGGTCCTGAATCGCTAATCTGCATTCACACATTACAGAGATCGTAACTGTGAGAATATTGTTTTCAATATGAACAGGAAGGAAACCAACATACCAGCAGGGAGAGCCATGTTGATTACATGGTCAAGATGTCAACCAAAAGTAAAAAGAAGTCCCAAACCTGCGTATAGCATAATGAAATATAGTTCTGTCAAATTATTACTAAAATCATGTTCAAACTTTCGTTGTTAATAAAGTTATGTCGTGTAAGAATTAAATAATATTTCCCAAATTGTTTTTAATACGTAAATAAACAATCGGACGTTATTTAACAACACAATCTAATGCATACGAACTCCAGACCATTGTTTATTGACCAATACATATCAATGCAAAGACATGAATTGTTACCATGTATTTGTTTGCGGTTCAATATTCAAAAGTAGCATTAATTAACCCCCTCCCCCGAACCCACAAATTACAACCAAACATTATAATGTTAAAATATGACAAAGCTGGGAATGCAATCTTAACTGACTGAACAAAGACCGACCGACGGTTTAACTATTAAATGTATATGCCCTTCGTCGAGGAAAACAAAACATATTTATTAAATACAAAATCATTTTCGATGTACTGTTTCAAAGTTTGAATATTCAAATAATTTCGGGAGCACACAAAATGTATGAAATGCTACTGACATACCACAGGCGCTCGATGGCAATGACTCAATCATTCGACTATCCGTTGTGAATTTGTTTGAAAAATGCAGCTGCAGCCGTGATTTTTATAAACCTGTTTATTATAATGCATACACATACTAAATCGATAAAAAATCTTCCGACAAAACGTCTTCTTAAAAAAAGATAGTTCGACTATGTCTATAAATATTGACATGATAAGCAACTCGCCATTTTAAACAGCAACGAAAGTGCCTCATTACCCATAATTACATCGCTGTCACCCCGCTCGCTTATTGAAATGCGCGCACAGGTCGGGAACCTCGCTCTTTCTCTACTTTACGTAATTCGGAGCGATAATTGAAGAAAAAATAGTGGATGCAAGTTGTAAATTGAAAATGGACATATTAAATTGAAATAATTTAGCAAGACAGGTCATGGAAACCGTGTATTATAGAGACAATGACCGAGAAATATGGACGTAACCCCGATATGCATGATGGTGTACACATGTCATGTTGTGATATGAAACTGAAAGTGATTTTTTGTAGAGAAAGAGCGAGGTTCCCGGCCTGCAGGCGCATTTCAATAAGCGAGCGGGGTGACAGCGATGTAATTATGGGTACAACGTCACAACGGATAGTCGAATGATTGAGCCATTGCCATCGAGCGCCTGTCTGACATACATGTATATCAACGAATTTTTCATAAATTATATTTACAAAACAAACGTTTTATCTAACTATCATGCGAGTACAACAATATTTTAGAAAACTGTGTTAACAATATTCAAGATAATTTACTAAGCCATAAACTAGTGACATGAAGAGACACTATTGATAATATAAGTATTCTGTAAATATTCTTAAAAACCAATGTAGACATTTTTCTGTTTGTTTACCAGCGTTATATGTAACGTTCATACTTAACCACAAGGTTGTATATTGAAGACATCTTTATTTTAAACTTCATTGCCAATATAGATGAATTGTCTTTTCGAATGTTTAACTGCTTATGGTTATGTCTACACAACTAAGAGCAAACAAAGTTCAAATACCTGTGATTTAAGAAAACACACAACGCGCAGCACAGCTCATTGTGGACATCGCAGAACATTTCAATATTTGTGTCGTTGTGCACTTCACACTTACATAAAAACTCCTCCACTTTTTTCGATAATGGCCACTTGCTCATGTTATTCCTTGAATATGGAAAATGTGTATTAAACAACTGATCATGCAATTGAACACATTTTCCACATAAAAAATGCAAACACGTTTCACAGTAAAATTCAACGATGACGTCAATAGACCGATTTTCGCAGGACGAACAACAATAATCCTTATCTCCATAAGGTCTTATGCCAATAGTAGATATAGAAACTGTCGCCATTTTGCTAACTGACTTTTAATAAACAGAACTCCAAAGAAAATCCAAAGAAATTCGGGTTGATTACTAATTCCAAAGTATCTCTATTAATATTAAACACACATTCACACACCAAACATCGTTTAAACATTTAAATTGTGTGTATTCTGTTGAGTCAAGCACACAAATAATTTCGAACTGAAGAGAAAGCAAAATTAAGCGTATATGCCAAACCAATATTAACCGCATATACCATTACGTGGATAGCATAACACAGTGCAACTATGTAAAGCTATTGGCTTTTGGATCACGCGAGCACGGATCGCTTTACACTTTAAGCTGAAACAAAGAAGGCTTGTAGTTGTACAGGATATTACTGTATTCCAGATTTACATACACGCCTCAGTGCAGCAATCCTAGGTGTATACTGACAAGTGGACTGGCATGTGTATAGAATACGTCTATCGTTACTTTTTTAGAGTGGTTTTGTACATATGTATATTGATTGTGCACTTCTTTACTGTGTTTTTATGTACACAAGTGAGACGTTAATAAACTATTATGTCTGTTTGTCAATAGGGAAGGACATCTACGAGATATTTTTTATCACATTTGGTAACGTAAATATCTTCATTTTTCTCATATTATGTACAAAAGCAATCGACAGATAAATGTCCCCTTTTGGATTCAAGCAATATATAGATAAACGTCCCCTCTTGGTTTCAAGCCATGTAAAAAATGCTAATATGTGTAACGATTGAATGAAAAGCATAAAACATAATTATCAGGAGAGTAAACTTTAAGGCAATATGTTCATAAATCAAGAGGCATTACTCTGTCGATTCTAGGGTCAACCAAGGAACTCGGCTAAGATATATTTACCTAAAACATTGTCAAGTTTGAAGTAGATCTGATCTACAAAAACTGGAAACGGCTAAAAGGGCAATATTTACTTAAAAGGACCTGTTCACAGATTTTGGCATGTTTTGAAATGTTTCATTAAATGCTTTAAATTGATGAATGTAAACATCGGAACAAAAGAGTTCCAGTATAAAACAATAATACAATTAAAGAAACAAACAAAAATTGTTTCCACCTGGGCTCGAACCCTTGGAGTAAAAGTATAACGCGCCAACCACTCGGCCATCCATGCTGCTATAATAAACCCTGTATTTTATACTTTATATAAGCAATCCTCGTATTTTCACAAAATACAACGATAACAACAGAACTCTCCGAATTATTTAATCGTTTCGCGTGTGTAACGCTTATAATTTTCAAGTTTTTACAACGTCAACAGATGCATATAATGGATTATTTTAGAGCACGATAAATGTTCAGTATTACTGTTTCCTTGCAAATAACATAACTAAAACAAAAATGTGCAAATCTGAAACATTTTTTTTTTCAATGTTGTCAAGTTATCAAACTGTGAACAAGTCCCTTTTATAATATTAATAACTCAACAATTCCAGGAGTAAGTTGGCTTGTTATTTACCTTGGCAATGATATTCATACGAATTACTTTTCCTTGACGTTTGGTAAAGATTGAATGAAAACTGTTGGACTTAAAAGAACAGACATAAAAGTGGTCTACAACTGAGTGACTATCAGAGCGCTCTTACCAAACCAATATCACACTCTTATGTTGGACTTAAAATATAGACATTAAAGTTGTGACGTAGCTGTAGGTTGCTGGCATTTGGAAACTGATTTACGAGATTATTAATGGATGTTTGATTATTGTAAAGAATGTAATTGTGTACGCAAGGCATTAAGAAGAAAACCCCAAAAGGCATATTTTAAAGTACAGTGCAAATACGTTTAATCAACGATTTGGCTTGTAGGTCAACATTGCCTTGCAATACATAACAGATGCCAGTTCAGATAGGATATGTAATGAAGTTTTAATAATTGATTATGGAAGTATAATTTCATTTTCCCAAGGAACATAACAGATGCCAGTTCAGATAGGAAATGTATTGCAGTTTACATAATTGATTATGGAAGTTAAATTTCATATTCCCAATGTAGTTCAACCATCAAGAACATCTGTTGATATGGTCAAATATGCTTATTGAAGCCAAATCTCTTAGTCCCAAAAGTTATAATCTAAACATGGTCATCACAAACATTGGTCAAACGTAAATAATTGTGTCTGGCACTTTTCTGCTGTGACATGTGGTAGATGCATGAGCGATCCATCCAATCAACAAGAGTTATTCGAAAGGGTGGGTTTAGTTAATCGGGGAAGGAGTAACAGTCAACCAATCAAGAATGGGATAAGAAATATCTAGATTGTATGTTTATTTACCCCCAGAATAAAATGCTGTGTTTTGTTGTACGACAATTATTCTGCACCACAGTCTGGGTTTGACAATCGAGTAGAGCCATATTGGCACGCCGCGCTGTTAGATTGTATGTCACGAACATTAGCAAGCGTTGTATTAATATAAAATATTCAACAGAAATAAATCGCGATGAAAACTCTGGTGAACTGGTTTTTAGTCACTGTGTGTTCTACACGAACAATGAGTAGTTATGCTACATAGTTTTTTATGGATGCCGTGACTTCAGGATACACTTTGGAAAACGGAGTACTAACATTACTTTACGGATATCACGGGACAAAAGAACACTACGCGCAACACGGAAACAGGTTGGTTATTCTAAAATTATGGCAAACAGAATGGGGATTTTAAATCTTTTTAAAAAAGACGTCATGATATTTTTTTAAGAAGTGTTTTAAAATTTCAGTTTGATAGCAAAACTAATAATAATAAATAAAATTGTGTGCAGAGTAATTTTGCAAGTATCAAAATCAATACAATTTTACATTGATCTGAATTTTTTTTCTAAGAATCCGGTGAATTGTAAATAAAACAATAAAGAAAGTATTAGAGTTTAACATTATTTTATGAGTTATAGAAATACTGAAATTAAAAGCGAACAGATAATTGAGCGAATTTGAAGAATTTTATATAATTTTTGTATAATTAGAATAGAGAATTGTGTACGGACACATTTTATCAGCATAAAAATAAACGCATGTTAAATTGTTGGTATTTTTGTAAATTTTCATTAAATTATAACGTACGAAGAAATAGGAATATCTAACATAGTTTTGTTTATTATTATAATAAATAAAATATGTCGGGGTGTTTTATTTATTATTATGAAAAAAAACTCAAAAAAGGCATAAATAAAGATATTCAAAGAATTTTACATTTTCAGAGTTAAAATAAATAAATAGGAATATAAACTAGAAAACAAAACATTTTAAAATGATATGCAAAGAATTTGAAATAATAGGAATAACATTAAATAGGAATGAACAACTAACTTCGATCGGGAGGTCATGGGTTCGATCCCCACTGTGGGAGCGTTCTTTAGATCTCTCCCATAGACACTAAGTACTGGTCCTAGTCCTAACAAAACGGACTCGAGAGCGTTTCAAATAAGCCTCAAACTTTCTATGCAATCGAGCTTAAATAAATAGGTTTAAAATAAAATTAAACTAACTCAATTCCGTGTATGGTCGGTTAGCACAGTTGTTGAGCGTAGTGGTACTAATCCGAATAACGCGGGTTCGATCCCCTGCCCGGCCGTATAACTTGTTTGAGAATTGGTCATGAAATCCTTTCCATTCTGACCCTACCTCTGCTACAAGCAGGGCAGTCGTCAGTTGCTATCATAAGTATGTGCACTTAATCTGGTAAACCAGCTTACCCAGAATTGTGTCGTGATCTGAGAAAACTAGGCAATATGCTTGTGCGTAAAGTGTCGTCCTCACAGGCTAATCAGGG
Source organism: Dreissena rostriformis (assembly GCA_007657795.1). NCBI lineage: Eukaryota > Metazoa > Mollusca > Bivalvia > Myida > Dreissenidae > Dreissena > Dreissena rostriformis. Next base: position 56,753 of record VMBQ01003600.1, on the reverse strand, counting down.
ACGACACTTTCCGCCTAAACTGGACTTTCGCTAAGAAGTGATGTTCATATATGCTTATATTCAAGTCTATATATATGCATTTTGTTATGGGCCGGTGGATCAGAGACCGAATAAACTTGTCAGATAGACTTAATTTAAACGAAAAATTCCATAAAAGCGGAAATTGTCGTCCCTGATTAGCCTGTGCGGACTACACAGGCTAATCTGGGATGACTATTTACGCACAAGCATTATGCCCAGTTTTCTCAGAACGCGACAAAATTAAGTGTGAGTGACTGAAGCCAACGGTGAAAAACCCACATAAACACACAAACCAACTAAATGGATATAATTGTATTAATACAGTAATAACAAAGAGATCTAATGCAGTGATAACAATGAGATTTAAGCTATTAATAGACAGTTTTCTAAACATTACTACACTCAAAGTAAATCCAAAGTTTTAGTCCACCCGTTATCGATTGCGGTGCAAGCTCTTTTACATTTACAAAAAATATGATGGCTTGTGTTAATGGAAACGTATGACTGCTAGTCATTAGTGATTAAACCAGACTCAACATATGAAATTGTTTACTTGTGTATGTTGATGGTTTAAATGATATTTAGCCGATATATTGATGACCCCATGGCATAAAATTGCAATACCATTTACAAACATATCATCCATTCCGTGTTCAAGTGTTAGAGCATTCGCTTACATAGAAGTAACTGACCTCTAAGTATATGGTGGGTTAAGATTACTTACACAAGTTTGAACCATAATCATCGCTCATTTTCTACTTATTTGATGTGATAATATAACAAAACTTCCTCTATGTTTTATGTCGCTAAAATACTGATTTCTCCTGGAAAATAAACATGGATGAGGTTATACCTATATAAACAAAGTGAAATATAATGCTTGGAACACAGCAAACGAAATCGTTTAGATTTGTAACAGTCACCCTACATAAACTTGCTATATCGTATATCAACATGAACCGTTAAACCGTGTTTGCTGCTATTAAACATATTCATATATCTAAAAAAGGAACAAGTATTGTTGACAGTTTTCCTCGTTTGGTTGCATCATTCCCATTGCCCTCCCCGTCCGGTTGTCTATGGACATGTGCAAGCGCCTAAGGTCGAAAACATGTGTCAGTGACGTGAGAAACGTTGCTACAGCTGGCAGCAAACCGGACATATATATAAACCCCTGCATACACACAATGCCCCACAACTTGAAAACGTGTTAAATCTTATTTGATATCAAACAACACTTAAGTAGGTCCATTTAAATTTGATGTTGAATTGTGTTCATCCTAGTTGCTATACGCTATGCTTTCTTGTGTCAAATAGCGTATGAATTAAGCGTACTTATTGTGTATATTAATTTACATTCTACATAACAATCGTAAATTACCCAACACCGCTAAAACCTACACGGCATTTCTTTAAACAGTGTCATCGCCGTTTTGATGTGCTTGTCATTGTTTCCATTGTTCTCTCATTTATGTTTGTTTTGTAGATTATGTAAGGATAGTGGGATTGCAGCAGGATACTATGTGATGATATGATAACAGCGCACCAATAAATGTGTATTTGTATTACCACTTCGTCATTAAGAACGAATGTCTCTCTTAGATTAACGGTGGCCTAATAATTTAATAATTATTTAGATTGTATAACGGCATTAGCATCTATCATACTAAATAGAGAATAATGTTACTTTTCTTATTAAAACGTAACTTTTCTTGTGCCCGGATTTTGACCTAGTATTCGGATATCCGATGACAGCCCAAATATAATGAGTGTTTCATATTTATTACAGCTTCAAAAGTATTGTAATGTCACTCTTTAATTATTTTTTTTTTCCAGGCTGAAAATGAACCCATCAGTGATTTGCTTTGCCGTATTCTCTATGATGACAATAGGTAAGTAGACCATGATGTTAATGCCTAAATCATTGTGCTTAAAGCGATGCCTTACCCTGTAAATATTTTGTAAGAACCCTGATTTAGTATATGAATAATTATGGGGGCGAATTAAGACATTCATGTATTTAAAATTGTATAGTTGCTTTTTGACATAGCATCATGTTAAATAAGTCGCTGTCTTCGTCGCGGATGCCCTTTTATGTGCAGGACATATAAGTACAACCTTTACACATAGAAATATCTGAAAAGTCAACTTATTTAATTGTAACTTACATGTCAGTGTATTTTGTTTAGGCGTGTCTGTCGACGCCTGTGCGTATACTTTCGACTACAGGCCATTGTGCGGTGTCGATGGTAAAATTAATGGCAACCAGTGTACGTTGAACTGCAAGTAAGCTGATTATCACGAACATCACAAACCTCCTCAAAAAATTTTACTTGACAAATAGCAATCAGATACATTTTCAGAAACTTGAAGTAAATGAGGATCACCTTCACGAATTTGTATTTTAAAATGAAAGGGTAAAATAATGGAATATATTCGAACTTGTTTTAGCAACATTTGCACAAAGATATATTCGCATTGCAAATGAGCCTACTCTTAACATGCGACTTTTAGGTTTTTATGTATAATCTTTTTGTTTAGAAAATTAGCTTATGTAACATGAAAGTCGACAACGATTCCATTTTTCAGCAACGTTGAAAAGGCATATGACGGTAATTGCCGTAATACAGCGTGGTCGTGTCCGAGGATCCTGTCATATGTGTGCGGCAGCGATGGTATCACCTATGATAATGAGTGTCTGATGACATGCAAGTAAGCACGACCGTCATGTAATGTTATATACTTATTATAACTAAAGTATAATCAATGAAGTGGAATACATTGCATTACTATATCATTAAACCTCCAACGCTGTATGGATGCGAAAACCTGACATGTTTAAGTGTCTATTACACAAATTCATCGTTTGCTATTGAATTTACGTCACAAGCACGTGCGTTTTTTAATTACATTTAATTTATTGTTTGAGGCATGTGTTTGAAAGTTAAAATTTGCATTTCAGCTGTGCGACTAAAGTCTATGCAGGCCGTTGTTAGACGTGTTGTAAGAACCTCCCCTCCAAGTTAACGGAATGTTTCTTTTATTACGTATAATAAAAATTTGAGGCACGTTAAAACTTTGTTATTTACCGACCGACTTGAACCAAACGATCACTTGTCACTGTCACAAATTGTCGATTGGACATCGTTGAACATAACGAAATAGTAGTTGGAGCAAGTGCTGGCAAACTCAATATTTGAAGAAAACAACTATTGTCCATAAAAAATAACACTTCACGTATGAGATTACATGACAAACACTTCATTTGTTTTCATGGTGCAATCGCAATACACAAGTCCTTTGAGCGTCATACTATATGATTTAGAACAAGAACAAGGCACAGTTACATGTTCAACTTAAAGTACGATAACTGGTTGTTCGAAGTTTCCGTTGCATAACGACTCTTTTGAGGATTAAACCGTGCGTTTCCGTTTTATATTTGCTCGTGCAGGAAGGTTACGTTTGACGTAACATGAAATGCACAAATACATCCTATCAAATTTTAATGTAATAAACAATTGTTTACTCCGACATTTAATATGTATGCATATCATATTGTGTACACATTTTTCGGGGTGTTTCCTTACATGAAAACATAAACGAGCAACTACACTCACATCTTACTATCACCTTGTTTTTCTCACATATATTGTCAAACTCGCTCGCTACTTGGGTCATCGTATCCACAAAATCGCCGCTTCCGAATGTGTGATGCACTTTTGTAATAACCTGTTGGGATACCACGATTCCGGTCTTGCACATTGTTGAGAAGTGTTCACTGTTGTTGGTCACTAGATTATAGGGTACTCATCAAGATAGATTTGCAACCATGTTGACTGCTTTCCTTGCCGCTTCTTCGTGTGCCCTGCGTTCAAAACACCAATACAAAACACGAACAATACTTTCCAAATTGTAAAAGATCCAAAACAAGTACGTTTATCAATATGGACGTTAAGTTCCTGTAGGGAAGCAATATTCTACTCATTACGTGTCGGGCATGATAACTCGAGCACATCGTAAATCGGACGTGGAGAGGTATTTACTTGTTTTGCGCGATAACCTGTGTGTTAAGTTCTTAAGGCGCGGATAGCGGAAATCGGGCATGTCTTTGAAGTCTATTTAATTTGATGACAAGTTAAATGCAATTGGATTCGAATATCTGCGTAATATTTCATTTGGATTGTTTTTATTGTAGGAAGGGTACATCGTATAGCCTCCGTCAATGTTTCATATCTTTTCGGTATCTGTATAAATAAATATGGAAGTAAGTTGCAAATCCATACCACGAATACATATATGCCACCACTGGTCATTCCATTCTGCAGTGTTTCTTTCAAACGTTTGTTGAATCTGATGTCTTATAACAAAATGTATAGGAAATAATATGGGAGCTGATCGAGTCATTGAATTTGGAACGCGCAGTAGGACGTTAACTCCCTTATACTAATATGTAAAGCCTGTTCTCGTTGAACTATTAATTTGTTTTATTTTAAACGTGAAATATACCATTCATGTAATTATAGCATGCATTTAAAACGCAATGCTAATGAATGAGGTTAAACGTTATAATAAGATATCCATCATTTGTTCTGTATAAACATGACATAGTAAATTGCAAATGAATTTACATAGTTGCGTTGTTAATCAGGTCTTTTTTGTCAGTGAACGTGCATGTATCTGCATTTTCAAATGCAAATTGTCAAATATGACTCGGCTAATAGATGCTTTTCCATTTTCATACGTTATTGGGTAACTTTTTGACGTTTATTACGCATCAAATCAAGTTCCGTTCCTCTGTGTATCCTACAGTTGCATCACTCAATAGGATGTTATTTAATTTTTCTCAACATATTAAGCGCGTCTATATAAATATAATGTTAAAATAATAAAAATGCAATATACCATCAAATCAATTGAATAAATATCCTATACTGGGCTATTATACGGATTTAATGGGAGTATTGTTCCCTAGTACATTTTCTATTAGTATAATATGACATTTTGCAGATTTGATATGAACAGGAATTTCACTTAATGATTTACCGCTCTTGACAATACGGCACCAAACTTACGACATAACTTGCCTAATCAATTTTTATCTTCCGCTTTTATTTTGTTCGTTTTGAATGTTTGGTTTTATGACAGTCTATTGGGCTATTTTAGATGATATGTTAACTTATTTGTATCGCCTGTAGTACCTCAACAAAGGGAATATTTATTCGGATATATTCTCGATATCCGATATGGGTGCCTTATGATCTGCAGACTGGCATTGTATGTTGCCAGCGAGTGGGTGGGGGAGGTTTGAAGTTGCATGTGTACCCATGTGAGTTGTAATTCTTTATATCGAGGGGTTAGAGCCAGAACGTGATAACTCACTTTTTCAAAAAGTGGAGAAACGCAAGAGAAGGTTTTAATGACTACAACTTTTATTTGAATATGAATATCAGCTTAATATTTGGTTATAATATAGGTATATATATATATATATATATATAACATGCTAAGAAAATTGAAATAAATGAAGATCACCTTCACGCATTTGTATTTGTTAATAAATGGTACAATTATGGAGTATTTAAACTTGTTTTAGCAACTAGCATTTGCAAAAAAATCTATTCGAATTGCAAAGGAGCATATGCATGTGATAAACATGAACTATATTATATAGTTCTGTATAATATAGTGCTTTGTAATATATTTCTATACAACGTGCAGCATTGTTTAGATGATTAGCTAATGTAACATGGAAGTTGACAACGATTCCATTTTTCAGCAACGTTGAGAAGGCATATGACGTTGGGTGCCGTAATACACCGGGTCTGTGTCCAATGATCATGTCCCCTGTATGCGGTAACGATGGGCTCACCTATGGCAATGCTTGTCTGATGACATGCAAGTAAGAACCACCGTCATTTAAGTCATTAAACGTATTATAACTACACAATGTTGTATTCAATTAAATGGAATACATCGCATTACTATATCATTAAACCTGCAACACGGTATTGATGCGAAAAACTGACCTGTTGCAGTGTCTGTTCTATTCAATACATATATCTTTTAATATTTAATATACGCAATAAACGTATGCGTTGTTAATAAAATCAATGGCATATATTTTTAGGCATGTGTGTTTATATTAAATTTTGCATTTAAGCGGTGCGACTGAATCTTATCCGGGCAGTTGTTAGACGTATCGGACGTATCGGACAGATGTTAGACGTATCGAACGTATCGGACAGTTGTTAGACGTATCGGACGTATCGGACGTATCGGACACTTGTTAGACGAATTGTAGGATCCTCCCCCTCTAAGTCGACGGAAATGTTGCAATACAATTTTCAAGCGATCTTAGAACTGTGTTGTTTACCGACTATCTTGAACCAAATGATCATTTGTCATTGGTTTTCTAAAATTGTCCATTGTGGAAGGTATTCATCGTTTCATATTACTAACAAGTGATGTGTTTGAGGAACACTATGTCCGCTTTTGAGCGATTTTGACCCATATATTTGACCTTTGACCTTTGACCTTGAAGGATGACCTTGATATTGACCTCTCACTACTCAAAATATGCAGCTCCAAAATATACACATGCATGCCAAATATCAAGTTTCTATCTTCAATATTGCAAAAGTTATGGCCAATGTTAAAGTTTGTGCAAACAAACCAACAAACCAACAAACAAACAGGGCAAAAACAATATGTCCCCCAGTAAAGACTGGGACTGGGGGACATACAAAGTCGAGCAAGCTCAATGTTCAAAAATAAGTATTCGGCCACTATTTTAAATAAATAATATACACTGCATTTATCAGATTACAGGATGAACACTTCGTTTGTTTTCATTATGTTATCGCAAAAAAATAAGTTAATAAAGCCTTCATACTATTTGATTTGGAAAAAGACACAGACACCGTTATATACTTAAACTGTGATTACTGGTTGTTAGAAGTTTCCGTTGCAAAACGACTCTGTTGATGATTAAACAGTGCTTTTCCATATGTATATTGGCTAGTTCAGGAATATAAGTTGAGAAAGTTTGACGTAACATAAAATGCACAAATACATTTTATCAAATTCTAATGTAATGAAAAATTGTTTACTCCGACATTTAATATTTATGCATATTATATGTTGTACCAATGTTTCGGCATGTTTCCTTAGATGAAAACATAAAATAGCAACTACATGCACATCTTACTATCACTTTGTTTGTCTCATATATCGTTCAACTAGCTTGCTCTTGCTTTTGGCATCCACATCGCAACAAAGCGGCTAATGGGGAGTGTTTATTAGTAATGTTAAAACAACAATTTTGCTTTTGTACACATGACCTTGCTGTGAAATGCCATGTCTTGCATGTATTTAAAAGCGATACAATACTAGTATAGGTTGCCATTTGCACACTTTAGATTTTCTGAAAACTGTTTTAAAATTATTTCAGATCGAGCTAATATATATTTTCATAGATTGTCTTTATATTGTTTGTATACACATCGCATAAACGTTATTACGCTTATGGATGCAGATAACACACACACAAAATAAGTATTAAACATGCTAGAGATAAAACAGTATGAACATTGTGACTTTTTTCTTCTATGAGATCATGTCGGCTGTAGCATATGTTTTACCAAAGGGATGGCATGACAAACATGACAATATTATTTTTATTTCACGGTAAAAGATCTTCAAATTTTGTAAAATGTCTTATTCATGGTTATTATGATGAGAACAAAATAAAGCACTTGCGATTTTGATCATTAGTTTGCTACTCCCTTTATTAACTTATTATAGCATCAGCTAAAATATTTTGGCAGTTTATTACTAATTGTGACAATATCAATCCCGTTTCCCTGTTTAAACCATTACTTGTATTCTTTCGTTATCATCTTGGTCCCCACATTGGGGACCGAACTCGGGACCTTCCGATCGCATGGCGGACACCACTACAATGCAAAACGTTGTAGTTTACACGTGAACTTAAAACTATGACGACATTCATGTGCATAATAATCATACCCCAGTTGTCCAACGATTCTTTTAAAGGCATGTTAGCAAATTTCGCTATAGCGACACAGGCTACTCACATTTGCCTTCCTTCGTATGAATTCCAAATCGTGGTCTATTGACAAATCAGCAATTTTCTGTTTCTGGAGTTTCCTTCTATTTTATCTTAATGAAACTATTTATTAATATTCAATATTTCCCGTTGCAAAGCGTTGACTCCGGATTTATTCATTGTGTGTGTGTCGCATGAGTGTGTGCCCTTTCAAATCTTATGGCAATCGGTCAATAGATATAAATAAAAAAACTTCGTATGGAGCATAATGTTGCTCTAATAGAGTTTCAAATTGTTTTACATCTGTCAGGCATTATCTCGTACATTGTAATTATTATCTTTTTCTCAATTTTCACGCAAAAATCTGCAGCAATATGTTGTAAAACTTGTTTAAATTCGTGACGTAATTACATAGTGTTCCTTGAGAACACACAGTAACAAACAAAGTTCATTTCTTTTTTCATCACGATTTATTTCTGTTGAATATTTTCTAATACAACTCGTGCTTATATTCGTGAAATACAGTTTTAATATCGCAGGGCCAAATGGCCCTGCTACACAAGAAAGTTCAACTTCTCTAGTCACTGGCTAAAAGTGGACTCATCTCTCTACCCAAAAATAAAACTTCAAAGATAACACATCCGGCCTTATACAATTTTGATTGGTTATTAAAACACTAATGCTCCGCCCCTAGGAAGGCAGAAACGTACTAGACACAATTATCACATTTGACCCTTGCTGACGTGTTGTTTTGATGTTTAATTAAGAGCAATATACCTGAGGCAAGGCATTTTGGTACTCTCACTTCTTGAGTGTGTGTTTATAATGTGACGATGTGTGTGCGATATCCGTAATACGTTATTTCAAACAGACAACATTGGATGCAAAATTGTATTAAAAGCTTTATAAAGTTGTTCAATTTACGACATATAGCAGTGAAAAAACTGGATCTGATCTGATTTTGCGACACGGGTTTTCTTCTAGATAAACCGACGTCTTATGGCAATATCATTTACACATACTCATATTACGGAAAGTCCGATTAAGTGTAGTTTCGATTTACTTTCCGAAACGTATAGAACCAGGGACCTAAACAACAAGTATATGTCCCTGATAGAACGAAGAACAGGTGTACTGATTTGCAATACAAGTACGTAATTATACGTGTGGTAGTATAGGATAAACCATAGTTTGAGTAGTAAGTCTTATATGTTATAAACTATATTATTTTGTAAGTAAACGCTCAAAATGTTTAACTCAAGGTGAATAAGAATTGGTTTTTAAAGGGAGACTGTACGATTTTGTCAAATATTTATGAATTTTTATAAAATATCTGATCAACTTATTCTACATATATTTCAATATAAATTAAAATAAAAGTTAAGATGAACATGTGTCGAAAAATGCGAAATAAGCCAGATATTTAAATCTGAAATTGAAAATGGCTTCCAGCCGAATTCGCCAGCATATATATAATGCATGTACAATGTGAATCTAAATTTAGTTTTAATGCAGATTCGTTCATACGACACAAAGACACAATTTTGTTTCCTAACAAATACGAGTAAAAGTGTCGGCATCGGCTTTAACCAGCGCTAACTTGTCTTTGCTGCATTTTATGAAATTCGTCTTCAATGTATAATTGGTATCGCCTATTTTGTGTCATCGTAACATAATTTTATCAATACATTAAAATTTAACACATATACAAATCGTACAGTATCCCTTTAAACATAGAGGAGACATATTCGCAAGATGTTTTAAAGTAATGAAACTAAGACAAACTAAGACAAACTTTTACTTAGCCTAATAGACGTTTGAGGTTTATAACTATGGTTATTAGTGATTGATATAATACTGCCAATATGTGTATGCGAAACAAGCGTGTTTGAACATAATTTGGATCAAATGGCTTAATATGTATCGTCATATGGTTTCATTTGTATTTGCAGCCATCATGCATAAGTAGATTATGTTAAAGCAACCGTTGATACAAACGTATCTTATGCCTATAATTGATATCATCCATTGATACATGTAAATATGTGATACTCATACTCTATATCAATATGGCGTAAATTGATATTATAATCTGAGACAGTGTACATATCGGTATCGTGTTCATTTCCGTGGTTGGTTATGGCCATTCGTCAATGATATTGAATTGTACCGGTTCGGAAATAGGCCAATGCATTGCTATATAGCGCTGCGAAATTTAGTTTATATAACTGGTAAATATTTAACTTCACAAATAATGAGGGAATGTGAATTGCGTTAAACAACTGGATTATGGTTGATTGGTTTAAACGTCGAATAACAATGACCTTAAGCATGCGTAAACGATGCAAATGAGTTATTTTTAATTCTTCGTTTTGAAATGATAAATTGCCTTATGCAATATATTGCCATGTATACTAATAACGGTTCTGACCTGCATTCTTAGTAACTCGATCCTAGCGATAATTTAAAATTAAATAGTTTGATTCATTATTTAAACAAGTAATTGTTCCTTTAAAAATGTAATAAGATATCTTCATTCACGCGACAACGAATAACTGAAATGCATAATCTATATATCGATTGCACTGACAGCAATTTACGGTCAGGGTAAATATCTAATTTTAAAGATTCGTCAGTGTTAAAACTGTGTTTACTGTCATATTGAGATAACAACTTTCTATCACGACACTTTAAAGGAACAAGCGTCTTAGTCACAATTAAAATAACAGTTCTATTCATTGATATTATTTTAACGGGGCTTCTTCAAAGTTTTGCAAAATCTCAATTTTAAAAAGTATCATAGATTCAAAAAATAATGTATGAATTATATTCAAATAACAAAAAAAAACATTCCTGACTAAGACAAATGTATAAAATATGTGTTCATTTATTAAGAATCATCAATGAAAATCGCAAAAAAATATTAATCGTGTTTAACAATTTTTATCGACAATTTAGCCAATACGTGTATTGCCGACACAGGATTTAACTACGTTTAAACTACACAATCTTGCGTGGTGTAGTAGTAGCGAGTTAATCTTCACTTCTGAAGGTTCTGGGTCCGACCTCAGCGGTGGCACATTTTGTATTTCGTCGTTTTTCTTGTTATTCTCAATATTTAAAACTATTCCAAATATTGTACTTTTGTAAGTAAATTAATGTAATAGTATGTTTCAAAAAATACGAAAATATGTGAGCAATTCATTTAGAGCATTATTTCGATTTTTTCTGAATGAAAAGTCGACAACAAGTAACAAAGTGAATTGGTAATTCAATGCAATGACCAATTTATAATTAATGTATCTTACTTTTATTTTTGGGGAAAAACAATATCTTTGTCAAATTGAACATGTGGCAATTGTATTTTATAGTTTCAAAAACAAGTTTTTTTTTTTTAAATACGCAAAAATGATACCCCTCGATTGAAAAACTATTTAAGCATTAACTACATGTATGCGACTTGTTTTTATTCATTTTAAATCTGCATTGTTTGCTACGTTATTCTTGAATGATTCTGTAGGTATAGTCGGACACGTTTTATAGGGTGTCTTCTGGACTAAAGTGTTGAATCTAATTCATCTGTATTTAATGTAAATTAAAATCAGTGTTTAGTTAATTAGCGAGCTATTCACGAGTCGAGCACTCTGTTAAACACACAGTTCTTCTGATGATTTGTAAGGTGTGTTGCCCCTTCTTTCGCCGATTGTACCTGCCGAGTCCTGCTTCATAAATGTTATCGTCGGAATGAATTATTCCATTATATACATCTGTATAAGAATGGTAAAACGTGTAAATGTTACCGTTTCGTGTTTTGTAGATACTACTTTTTTGTAAACATGTGAATCATACCAAAAGTTTACATAACACGTCATACGATCATGTCTGCAGGGTATTTTTATTACAAATGTGAGGTTTGTTTTCAGAACAGATAAGTTTTATTTGAAATAAGCATATGCAGCAATCGCTAAATACATACAAACGGCACAATTACATTACATGCGCCAGCAAACAATGTGAAATAAAATTAACTACATAATGTGCAAACTATAACTCAAAATTTATTGCATTAAAATGTGTTTGCATACCGGCATTGTGTGAGAAGAATCGATGTTATTATGGTATATTTTTATATTGAAACCAGAAACCGCACTGTATGTTTTTACATGTGTTGATGAGTATGCCGTACCGTTTAGGTCAAAAGTACTAGCAGCTATAATGAACTGTTGATATATATACTTCACAATAACAATGTTAATTTATTTAAAAGCTGAGGGCTTTAGTAAATATTAAACACTCATATGACTTATGGTAAACCGTGGCTTAATAAATAACTGATAAAAAAGGCAAACTTAAGTAGTCCATTTAACATGGATATGACTAGTAAGTTAGTGTATAAACTTGATAGGATGTTCTTACGCATATTAAACCACTGATAGTTAATAAAAGCTTAACTGAAAAGATTAAATCATAATGTCAATAAGTTAATGCAATTAGATAAACGATCCTACATTTTATCCGTATCAGTATTTTATCAGTATTTACATGTTGAGTTTGAACTTAATGGTGTGATCTTCTTTAATTACGTCGGCAAAAAGGAATAAAGCTTCTTCTTGTATGTAATGCATTTCATCTTGCCTCATTAAGCTTTTATTCTGAATCATTGGCACATATTAAACAACTGATCGATTAAATTGTAATTAAAACAAATTTTAATTTATTTTATTTTCATTTTTAATTTCTTTAAAATGCTATAAGATAAATATCTATTTACATGTCTGTTTTTTGTGATTTATAATTTTAAGGTTCGACCATTAATTCAGTACTGTTTTGACCGTTTCAAGGGGGTGACCCCATTTTATTTTAATGTGGTGCCGTTTGTTAATTCCTGCTTTGTTTAGGTATTTTTTTAGCTTCCTTAAATAAAATACTGACGAGAGTTAACAAGATTTTCTCTCTCGATGCCTTCTCTGTATTTGCATTATTTATATTTGAATCGCGAACTCTCACTAATTTCTAAACGCATGTATATGTGTATGATGCATAAACTCATTGAAAACTTTTAGAATTTTTATAACCATAGTTTCTCGTAACTCTTTTAGAGTGGTTTTGTACATATATGTACAATGTATAATGATTGTGTTCTGTTTCATTGTGTTTATATCTACAAAAGTGAGAAGTAAACAAACTATTCTGTCTGTCTGTCTGTCTGTCTGTCTGTCTGTCTGTCTGTCTGTCTGTCTGTCTGTCTGTCTGTCTGTCTGATTTTGCCTAATTTCTCTTGCAGTTAACCGATGAAATAGGGTAGTTTGTATGCTTCTTATACCTTACCCCTATCATTTAACATGTATGTTGAAGTAGAATAACTACATTGAAAATAAGCTTACGATGATTTCCTAACCTGAAGCTTAAACGAATCCATACGTGTTTGATTAAGATGTTTACAATACGCATGCTTTCTGTATGGATCTAGGTATGAGTTTCTCAATGTCAAAGTAGATCAGCTCCGATTGTTTAGTGATACTTCCGGCGATTGATCGCGTGCACGTGCATAGGAAGTTCTTCTTGTTAGCATGCTTTAAGGTTTATGCAATTCAATCACGCCATTCTAGATTAACATAAAATTTATTTCCTTATAAAGTCTCGTTAATCATATTGATTTAAGTGAGCGATTCAAGTATCACAGTTTGATCTTGGCTTGAAGTGTACTGCAAGTTAACTATTGCTAGGCTAACCATTATGAAATAACAACATACATGTATAACAACAAATAACATATGTAACATACGATACGTTATGCAAATTGAAACATTATTGATGATAAGAAACGCATAATAATAATATGTTTTTATCTATACAACTGAATCATTTAATGTATATAGTCATTGTCAATAAAGAGCAACACACATATAAGATAGTTGTGTACAATGTAGCTCAAAGGACAGGCAATGTAAAACGTCAATATGAAACGGAACAGAAGTGATTATGACTTTTAGACTGTTGGCAGTATGCCCATAATCTATTGTATCGGACATCAGAAACACGTCTCGCAGTCGGTTGCGTGTTCTTGCGGTCGGAAAAATGCCCGGATGTTGGCAAACGATATATAGAAATTTCATAAAAGTTCGCGCAGTGGTAGCACATTCACTTACGGTCTCAGAGGAGTTCGGGTTCGAATCCCGGCGACATCAACAAAAATAATCAACTTGATTTCTTACTCTTAAAATTAGATAAGGCTTTTAAAAACATTAAATATTTGTTATCAATCATATTAAATGACATTTGAAAATGCCAAAATCAGTGAACAATTTCCTTAAACATGTGGATGGGAACGAGATTTTTATTCAAGTATCGTAGTTCCACAACTTTTTTCATAGATGCTATCATTACAATAAATATGTTCCTAACATTTTTAGCTAACTAGTTGCATATTAAGTTATGTGTTTTAAACAAGGTGAATCTCGTCGTTTTTGATGTTGTGATAATATACTTTGTCAATGGGTTTATAAATGTTAAACGTTACTTTAAATAGATTTAACGGATAAATAATTGTATTGTTTCTTCCAGAAGACTGAGTTTTTTTACTGCTGTAATATCGTTAAACTTTGTGACGGCAAACCTTGCGATTTGGAGCAGCAAGAGAGGTGAGTCAAATTAAAGTATGTTGATATTAATCTGCAAATTATGTTGAATATTATTTGATTTTTTTATAATTTGAATAAGGATGAAAAACGTCAGAGCGTGTGCTCCAAACTAAAGCGTTCGTGTACTATTTTGCGAAAGTACCGTGGTCGGTAAATATTACAACAACAACACAACAACAACAACTATTTGTGCCTTTCTGCTAAAATGAAAATTAAGCTATCGTCACAGTATAATGAGAAGTAATAAACAAAACAAAAAACAACAACACATATATTACTTTGAACTAAGCTTCCAATTGACAAAGTCGTTCAGTCACGTAAATAATAATGATGCAATGTTAACGTTAATTACCACCTAGTACAAATACATGTATCTAAAAATATTCTGTAATAGTTATGAGAAATATTTACTTCATCTGTTCAATTAACAAACAACGGACAGATGTGTTGGGAACAATTTTTCTCCGAATTAAAACAAAAGCATAAATTAATGCCCAGCCAATCAGAAATAACATTTACATCTGGGCATGTACTGGCTCGCCAAATACCAAGCTCCCTTGGTAACTGTTTCTGATTTTCCGATTGATATAAGATGGGTTTTTTCAATATGTCATCACTTTTTGTTTCATTAATGTGTACTTATTCTTAAAAAAATTAACTTTTCTTTTTGATAACCTTTTACATTTTCATTAAGTCAACTGTTCCTTCAACATTTACTTCAGCAGAAACGTCCATGTGTATTGCCAGCAGATTTATAACGCCGTCGGCGCTCTCGTTTGTTATATGCGTGTATTTGTTTTATAAAGAAACAGTAATGTATTTACATTACATGCATACACTCACGTAAAACTGTAAGTAGATCCACCTGTTTTTTAAAACTTATACCAGTGTGGTGTATTGTGACTTATCAGCCCGTCCAGTTGGATCTAAACTCTCGTAACGAACACTCTTTACGTCAGTTCTATATTTAAAAGAAACGTTCAATTAAAGACGATCGCAAATGCAATAACAATATAAAATGTGTGAGTGAGGACCACGTGTAAAATGCATTTGCCAATTATCTACTTTACACAAGGCGGATGTAAACTATAACACTACATTTGGGATACATGGTCAAAGAGAGTAACAAGTCATGTTTTCTAGAAAATCTTGCATCTAATAATCGAACGACGCAAATTAATTGTTATTTAAAACATAATTCAGTTTACCAAATAGTCAAACTCACTTAGTCCACGAACTTTAGGTACAGAAACACTAGTAACACTCAATACGGAAAACTATACATACCTATTCGTTTCTGATTCAATTGCAAAAACTGGAAATAAATAAATTACGCATCAAATATCAAAATGTAGTTGTATAAGTATTAGTTTTAGTAGTAAAAGTAGTAGTGGTAGTAGTAGTAGTAGTAGTAGTTGTAGAAGTAGTAGTAGTAGTAGTAGTAGTAGTAGTAGTAGTAGTAGTAGTAGTAGTAGTAGTAGTAGTAGTAGTAGTAGTAGTAGTAGTAGTAGTAGTAGTAGTAGTAGAAGAAGAAGTAGTAGCAGTAGTAGTAGTGATATTAGTTGTTTTTGTTGTTGTAGTAGTGGTAGTTATAGTAGAAGCTGTTGTTGCTGATCTTATATGTGTTGTGTACTTCTTGTAATAATGATTCGTTTATTTTGTGTTCATGCATCTGATTACGTGTATAGCATATATAACTCAAAACAATATGTCGTGCTTACCGTCAGCCATATTAATATCGGCCAATGTCAAAAAGGAAATTGGTTCATGGGTAGGTTTGAGTGTCTTTCCAGTCCTAGTATTTGGTAAACTCATTTCTGTTCTGCTGATCATCTGACGAGCTAGTACACTGTCTACAAATGTTGGTTCATTTTCATCGATAGCTTCATTGATCATAGTATTTGATAGTGTGACAATATCTGTAAATGGTAACTGTATTTCTGATATTTCGTGGTAATACAAACTAGTGTTCTCGTCGTCATACATATCTGAAGCGCTCACAGACATCGCCATATTTTGTTGAGGTGTAGTAATATCGATTCCAGTCGCAGGATGGTTGATTACTGAAATATTGGAGAACAACCACTAACAGAAAACGAAACGTGTGATCATATTAAATTAACAACAATACTGTCTTATGTTATTGACATTCGATAAAGGATTTCAAAATACCATGTTTACCGGTATATATTTCTACAAAAAAAAAACATTTTCTTACCAATTTGACGCGGTTTATATTTCCAATAAACGCAGAAAGACACATTAATTGCAATAAAAACCGTTACACCCGCTGCTGCCACAATTCCAATAAAGGCTGTGTTCAAACCAGCTGTAAATAAATAAAATACATGTTTAAGTTATTACAATGTTTCGGTTACATACTTTAGTGTATACGAATATTTCATGAATATCCAAATTGCATCTACATAGTATGACCATTGATTTCCCCTATGCTTTTCAACATTGTTCTGAATATCGTGATTCGGAAATCAATGCAAGTTGTTCACATGTTTTAACCCACTATCCGTCGTGATTTGTTAGCCCATGTCTAGTGAATTTAATATTTTATTGGAATTGTTGCTACTGTCCATTATTGCTTTCAGTTCAATTGTAATAGTTGTGTACCGATTCAAACATGTTCTCTTTACGTTATTTACATGCGACTCCCAATTAATCTTTTCTAGCCAAGGTCACAGTTAAAAACAATCTCGAAAATCTGTTTTGATAATTTACGTATGTATGACTATTTCTCGATTTCGTACAAAAAATATACTTATTTATAAACTTTGGGAAACGTTTTTCATGAATTCGTTATCGAACAATAACTTAATAACTTATTTTTAAGTTTTTTATTTCATATAAAAAACACACAGTTCTTTGGTCTATTTCCACCAAAATTGAGTGAGCAAATAAAAAATATTTACTATTTACTTGGAATACAATTAAAACATAATGAAAGTATTCTTGTTTGCATTTTTCTAATGTGAATTGCAACGCTTTGAGTTTAGTGCTTATGTACACATGTTTATTTTTAGATTTAATATAGGCTTGCCGACGACTAGCAAATTATCCAAATGCTTTGCAGTGGCCATTTAAAACCGTTAACGACGGTTTTAATTTAAATGTGTTGTATGTCAATTTGTTGAATAAACAACTGTTCACGTCCATTGAATAGCACACACGCAGAGATGTAAATTTAGTTGATTTGCCATATTAAATTCGGTTGAATAGGTAAGCTTTGTGTTTGAACGTTTTTTGTTTTATAAATAAACTTCGCAACAGAGGCAATATTGCAAACACGGTTAAGAGCACGTGTGTTCGCATGCACGTTTCGAGTCAATACAATTATATTAACGTAAATCTACGCCATTATACTTACAGTTTAAATGTCCATTCTCAGATTTTCCGTTATATACATTGTTCGTTTTGCTGTCAGACGTCGTTGTAAACATGTCTATTGCTTCTGTTGAGAAATTGTTATGAAGTTTATCTGTAAATAAATAACATGGAAACATATTTTACGGTGCGGATATTTGTTTCCATTATAATATTATTTTCAATCGAGAAGAAATTTTCATAAGAACGTAATTTTAGACATTTCGTAGTGTTTTAAGTGTACACTGTATTATTGCTTAATACAGGGAACTATACGGTAGGCTGTCGAATAAGAATGTGCTCAGCATGCCAATAGTGTTTACACGTACGTGTAGCAGATTAACGTTTTCATGTAGCGATAACTCGATAGTACCTGTTGAATTTATACATATAATAATTTTGATAACGATTTCTTACCTCCCGCATATGTGAACACATTAACTGCGTCTATAACTGTTTCCGTAACAACGTTCAAACTTGTTGTACTTGTAGCAAGTGTTGTTTTTTCTTCCTCGGTTATGGGATCCAGGCATTTGGCAGTTGTACATTCATGTGTATCTAAAATACGTATGTTTTCTCAAGAAAAGTGTGCAAGCATTAAAGTGTAAGTGTAAACAGTGTAAAATTAATTATGATTTAAACGGTTGGCGATAGTGAACTTTGTACGTTTCTGTTTTTTTATTTACAAAACAAACAAAAAACGGATTGGATAGATTTATAAAAGAGTAAGACATATTCACCAAACTCTTTCAAAACATAAATTAGAAGTGATTTACGACTTAAGTCAAGTTTGTTCTTGATACGTTTGTGCTTTGCTGGATACGACTGCCTATAACAGCTTGGTCAGAATGAATCATAATATCATCACACAAGGGTAGTATATTAATTAAATTGTATGTCTTAGTCACACTTAAATGATTCATAATTATACATTGTTTTATTATTGTTCGGCTTACCTTGACTTGGGACAAAAAATTGGTTGCTAACATGTAAATGTCCATCTATGAATCTACTACAGCTCCATTGGTCGCCTGATTTAGCGATACTTTCGTCGGTTATGTTGCAAATGACACGAGTATCTTCCACGCAAAAACAGTTCGTTGATGCAGTTGATTTGAGCGCAGAGACACGGCATTCTTGTTTCATGGTATCAATTTTTGCCATATTAAGCATATCTTCTAAACCAGCCCGAGTCCTGTAAAATGTCCAAATGCCGTAGATTCCACTATCCATATCGCAAGAAACTTCGATAGTGGATCTACACAGTAGCATAACATGGATACTTGGTATATCTGGCACTGAAATGTAATTAAGTGCTGGGTAATTATTATAAACGATGTCTTTTAAATTGAGCACATACTAAATATTTATTGGTGTACAGTTAAGGTTGAAAATCTGACCGAAGCTGTTTGGTCGTATTTGTATAATTGGAATTGTTTTGTTGTGTTGTTTTGTTGTTTTTTTTTAAATACGCTAGATGTAGACATTTTATACACCATTATTTTCAGCTAATTAATTACGGTTATCCACTTTATTGGTATCTTATATAAAGTAAAAAAAAAATATTAATTGTATAATGTGTATTTAGGAGAACATGCGACTTACGGGCATACATTGATGCAATCGAAGCCAATGCACATTGTATAAATATCCAGTTCATGTTCATATTTGAAATACTTCTTACCACGAACATTGAAACGCGCACTCGTCTGCAGCGATGTAAAATGATTTTTATATCATGTAAATATACGCTATAATTGTTCGTCGAAACCGGAACATGTGTTTAACAATAAAATGGGGAAGTTTGTAGTCACAATTATGCTGTTTTCATGATCTAGTCATACGTCTATTTTTAAATATCTGCACTATATAATTCGTAGCATATATGTTTAATTAGCCGTTTTTTTCTACCAAAATATGTTTTTAAACAGTATGTATATGTGAACCAGATAAAAGAGCACCGATTCATTTATAAGTGCATTTAAGCAGGTCAAATGCCTGTAACAAATGTTCCCGTGTTAAATGAGCCGTTCTTAGTTCAAAAACAACTGCACAATACGCACTATTCGTTATCGTAAATATTTTGTTTATCTACTTAGATACCAACCTGGGTTTAACCTTCATATTGCCTATTTGCAACCGGGCCACAATGCACTTCTTCGTCATTTATTGACTGCACTATTACGTTAGGAGTAATTTTTCAAATGTTTAACATCATAAACTAAAGGAAGTGTCACTGTATCGTGAGTATTCAATTATAATTTACTTACATATTGTTTAAACAGTTATTTAGGCTATGATATAAAACATTTTTTCAAAACCTAATCCGATTAGCAGTTTGTAGTTTAAATCGAAAGCGAATAGATGTAAACTTGACTCTAAGGACGTCTCGTTAGGTGTTTGGGATCTATATGTTTTATCGCGTTTAAGTGGACTTGATTTGAATCTTCAAACCGATAATATTTGGACATACAAAGATTTTCATAATTATTACGATTTAGCAGTATTATCGTGAGACTGATTTTTTGGTAAATATTGAATACACGCTGGCGTCGAAAGTTGGAAATCCCAATTCTTATATTACTGAATTCGAAATTGTATTAAAAGCCGGCATGATATGTGATTGAAACAAGTATCTTTGTATTCGAGGACGTATGGGACTATTTAAATATGAATTTTATGGAGTACATAAAGTTTGCCTAATTTATCATCAGGAGATAGGATGATGAAATAAACAGCAAAATAGCGCGCGCACATAGGCATACCGAAGATCCGTTATCAACTTTGGAAGGTTTTAATTGATAACGACTTTGAACTCGACTTCGACTACAAAGTAAACTTAACCGTTTACACCATGAGGCACTAATCACAAGTATGGACTCCAAACAATTTACATATCTACTTGTTAAGAGAAAGGTCATGCCATTGGAATATGTCATAGTATATCGCTACTATTAAAATGAGTTTCTATTATGATCGAAACATTCAAATTTAAAATTGAACATGATTATTTGTGTGCAATCAAGAAAAGCGTTTGCATACCTACATAAACATGAAGTGAAAAGGTATATATACACACGAATTAACGTGAATAACGAGTCGGTTTAACTGTTTACCGTCTGCAGCCTAGTGTATAGACGGTGGTAAATATAACTGTAGTAATTAGATTACCGCAGTTATTGATATGGTTAGGTTACGGCCGCTTAAGGTTAACCAGTCCTTTAAAATAGATAAAGACGTGATTTTCTTCCATGAACAAGTTATCCTCACTCAGTTGTCGTCTGGATTCATAACCCATATTGATAGCATTTATCGATGTAAGAAAAACACACTTTGTATTCGAATTATCACTTAAACGCATTTCATCGCAAGTGCTGTGAAATATTGATGTTGATTTATTGAAGGCATTGTATGTATATTGCCAAACTTTCTTAAAATATGAAAACAGTAATTGATAAATAACACCATGATTAATTAGTTTTTATCATTCAATGTCGACACTCACAAACTTTACCAAAACCGATCTTTAGTAATTCAGATTGGGAAGGTATGTAAAAGGTCAAGGTTGACATTTATTGAACACGATCATGAACGTGTTTACTCGAGAATGTAATATTATCATTTTGTGAAATTTTGAATGAAGCTTATAGATTGCAGTGTATTATATATTCGATAGTTGTGTCCACTGATTCACAGATATATCAATATAAAACAGTCTATATGTTGAAAACAAAACCCGTATTTAAAGACCTAACTTTCACTTTGTTTATAAACTTAAATGCAATGCGATCGCAAACGGAGTCGATTGAGCAAGGGGCAATTTCGTGAAATAACTATGGAATTTTACAAACTGACTTAACAAGCCTTTCAATTCATGAAAACAAACTCGTTTAATATGTATTGGCACTGAACCAGTACTATTGCATGAAATGAATGATAAGAACCGGTATTTCATAAGTCCGTATCTTTCTGTTTATAAATACCTGTAATCTGATTTGTGTTTGCTTTTTTGAATGTATGACCTTGTAATGGTTTTCATGTAAATCCGTTTTTTTTTTTTATATTCAAATATAATTATATATATATATTCTAAGATTATAACTTTTCTAATTTAATGAGTTCCATCTATTTTATGATGCCTTTTACGGCAACATACACTTCAAAGTACGATTCATGTTGAACAATTAAACACTGTAACATGAGTTTCATATAAACAGGTTGCGAACACTCAGAATATGTACAAAAACAAACGCATTTATTCACCGTGTGCTTCAAACACATGGCGCGTAGAGAAATTAACAATGTTATGCCCTTTCAGAGAATGCAGCTACTGAGTGGATGTTTGACTGTCTTTTTAGTCGGTAAGCCGCGTACTATACATGTTTCAGATTGAGATACATATTTTGGTAGACACAACATTAAATATTTGAGGGGCGGCGGTGGGCTGTTAAAATCATAAAATTGCATCATTTGAAACAATTGTTTGGATTTAAAGACCTTATAATATTATTTTATTGTTTTTGGTGATGATGTTTTATGTTGTTTCAGTATATAGCGTCAAAACCACTCATGGAACAAGCCTCAAGGTCAGAATGAACGAAACGGCAATAGAATGTGCCTCAAATGCAGATATTACTTTCAAATTGTACAGCGCCACACCAAACATATCTGCAACGATTGCAGAATGCGATTCTGTTATGAAATGTATTATGTTGCAAAAAAATACAGGAAACAAATACAATGTTTCTTACACTGGGCGTGGCGGAATCCTGAGAATACTCAGGCTCGACGAAGAAACCACAGGGACATATCAATGCTATGAAACACACGATCCCAGAAATTTTGTCACCACGATTATAACACTGTCGCCGATTGCAATCGAAGCAGATTCCCCAATCAAAAGTACTGGTACGTATTGTGTTATTCCCTCGTAGCATGGAAGGCATACTGTCGTACTATTCAAGCACTTATCTATTGGATTTTCATCGTTTGTAATATATTAACCACTGTCGAACCTATACCTGAGGTAAATTCCATTGTGTTTGACTGAATAGTATCAGCAAATGGTGAAACGCTTTTCGATATTACCGTATTATTGTTGGTTGGATATGTAAGTCAATAAGCGCATACATAAAAAGATTAAAACAATATGTTTTGCGTGTTTGATGTTTTGTGTTTTTGTTTTGTTGGTGTTGTTTTTCTGTTTTGTTGTTTTGTTTGTTTAATTTTTTCACTATAGGTCATTTTTTTTATTTACAANAATGTTTAAAACGCACTAAGTGACCCCGTGACATAGTTTTTAACCCGGCATGACCCATATTCAAACTTGACCTAGATTTTGTCTAGATACAACTTATGACCAAGTTTCGTAAAGATCGGATGAAAACTATTTGAATTAGAGAGCGGACACGAAAAGTGTGACAGACCGACAGCCTGAGAGCCTGACCGCCTGACGGACAGTGCGAAAACTATATACCCCCTTTTCTTCGAAAGGGGGCATAAAAATAAGATCTATAAAAAGTGAGTAAGAAAGAATATGATTGAAATCAATTTGTTTTATTTAGGTAATACAAACACAACTAGCTTTGCGATATAACATATAAGCAGTATTAATTGCACTGTCTTTGTGTAATTTCAGCACCCGCTTCAAGTGAAGTAATTAGTCCTATCGTGATGGGAACATTGAAGGACAAGTCTTTTGAATGCACGTCCAATGCCGATATCACATTCAAGATTATAAACAATAAATCAAAAACGTCTGTAACAATTGCAGAATGCGACTTGACGATAAAATCGTGTAATATATTAAAACCATCTTTCAAAGAAAAATACAATCTACTTTTCACGGGTCAAGGGGGAGTTCTGCACATTATCAGTTTCGACAACGAAACAATTGGAACATACAGATGTTATGAAACACACAACCCCAACAACTTTGTCAGCATTGAAATTATTCTTAATTCTACGAAAGAAGCGAATAACACTTATGGTGTTAATTCAGAAACTAGCAATACAACAGGTAACTAGGTACTAGTATTTGGTTTGTGTTTATTATTTAAGATGTTCGCAATAATGCCGTTCTGGCGACATGTTTTAGATAGAAATAGCAAGACTTTGCATTAATTATCTTGATACTAAATTATCTTCAAATAGGAGTCGATGGTTGAGCTAAATTCCAAAACAAACTCATTTACAAATACAGCAACTGCTGATTTTTGTATTGCTTTGTTTGACTATATTTTAATTTATCACATGCTATACCTTGTTTTCAATGTAATACAGACATAACGTATTGTTTTATATTACACATGTGTAATACAACATTTTTTAGCGTTTTCATTGGCTACATAATCAATAACTAACCAATCGCATCTCTTAATTTTGGTGAAATGACGTCGTCAGCATGAAATGACGTCACGATAGTTAACAACTTTTAGATCTATCAGCATTTGTTTGGTCAATAAAGATGTATTTTATTTAGTTTAAAAGCATGTGATAAAACAGATCTGACACTCGTTGTCATATTATACCATATTTTATTAAAGTCGTCCAGGAAATTCGTTAGTAAGCTCGCCAAAGGCTCTCTTACTAACAAAATTCCTGAACTCGTTTAATATAATATGGTATGATATGACAACTCATGTCAGATCCTATATATATCAAGCATTAAGACTAGGATAGGGTATGTTCATTTTTATGTTTAATATGTTTTTGTACAATCGTATGAATGCTATTTAAGAGCACTTAATACATGCTTTTAAGTACGTTTAATGGGCACTCAAACTAAACGTATGGCAAGATTTATGACTTAACGTTAAATGTTGTTGAAAATGATGACGTGAGTGCGTCGTTGTAAACTGAAACAATCTGACCTAAATATAGTTTGCACTGAAGCCAACTTAATGTTATCAAGCATGCACTTTGTCCAAGAATTGAATGTTGTTTAAGTTATTATGTTTTGCTTGACAATATGCATTTGATTGTTTTACCAATCATTTCCATCGTTGATCAAAGCAGACATCAATATTGACGTAGATTATTCAATATTGGTTGTTCTAGTTTTCTATTGACGAATTGTTATCGCAACTATTATATTGTTCTTCGGCCTTCAAGAATCATTGTCACTTGTGTTTGCTTATTGGTTTTGTGATTATTATGAAACAAATCATACTTTAAACTGCTTTAAAGAAACTGACTCAAAAGGCAAAAGGCAAAAAAACAATTTCAAAGAATTATCGTGTAGTTGCACATAGCTGACAAGGTTCGTTCGAAAACTGATTGAAAAGTATAAGATAACAAAAATAACTTTTTAAAATGCATGATTTTGTGTCACACACCTTAACATGTGTGTACATATTTACTCGCAAATCAAATAACGTTTTCATTTGCAATTAACATTTTCAGATTTTGTACATGTATATTGAATAACATTTTATCGATTTTATACTATGACATATGTTGCAGCAAACGAATTAGATGAAAACGGAGTAAACCATTCCAACAACGTTTTGACAATAGTTCTCCCTACGATTTCTGCATTGGTTTTTATTGGCGTCGTTGTTTTAATTGGCGTCGTCATTGTGTATATTTTTATGAGGAAGAAAGGTACTCAATTGGTTTTCTTTTTTTGAAAAGAACAAAAACATAATGCTTCATGTAAGCATCAAACTGTGTTTGGTAACAAATACAGTATTGATTTCATAAGTATAAAACTGAACACAAGTTTGCTTTTGTTTTACTTAGAAGTTTAATAAAAGTGTAATACCTTGTTGCCCTGGTGTCTTATGGATACTCGCCTAGATATTCGCCTTAAATTTTAATGATTTAGTGATATTTCTATTTCAGACTGTTCTTCTTGTAAAAGGCCAAAAGAGGTAAAATTTTGAGTTTTGAGTCGTGATAATAGATTTCCGTTGTTTATCAGTACAATAAATTTACGAATTTTGACAAACCAGCTTAATTAAAGGATTGGTTTTATTCGTATGTCTTTATTTTTAAGTCTTATAGCAAATAGAATACGCACTGGCAGATAAAACATTTCTGATGAAAACAAAATCGTGTCGTTATAGTTTGTATATCGATTTTCATGTATGAATCTTGTAAAAATGAAATAATAATATCTTATTCACTAAAAGTAATTTTGATAAAATAATATCAAACACTTCACTGGCTATCGATTGTTTGACAACAAAAAAACGGAAAAGGATTTTCTATATGGTATAACATTGTGCTATGTTTTTCTTACATGATTGTTTTGAAACAGGCTGATACGCGTTAAGTATTGAATAACAGTTGTGTTGATTGTTCTAGCAATACAAATGTTGTTTCGAACCTTCTATTTTTTCTCTGTATAGGTCGAGAGGAATGCTACAGCAAACGTAACTATACAATTTCGTTATTATATATATCTATCGCTGTAAGAGTAAAGGTAAGGTTAAATCCGCAGTCCATTCATGCACGATGAACGACTCTTGCGTCTTTGTCACTGAAAACTATATTTTAAGACAACAAATAATAACTCGTGTGTATCAAAAACAACGAATAAACGCTTCGATTGCTCTTTTCGAACACAATACAATACCAAGATACAATGTCCCTAACACTTTGGATAGAACCCAAAAGGGATCACCAACTATAACAGTTAGTGACACAATATGCAATATCATCAGCATTTTACGGATTTAAATACAGATGTTTGTATTTTTATGAGAAAGATGCCCATAAGAAATGTTATATCTTTAGCTTACATAAGCACACAGTGTCTAAGGTTAGCTTTTAAGGTCTGTCAATGTCCGGCGTTCTTTGTCGTTCTTGAGAAGTGCGTCATGTGGTCTAAGAATTTACCTTTTGACCAATCTAGAGGCCACATATGTCCACCCATATTGGGTAAATTTGATAAGAACATGCATATTTAACAGGCCGAATTCGGGACATTTGGTGTCACAAACTATGTCAAATCTTAAAAACACATTGTTACCACACTGGAAGCCACATTTATTACTCAATAAAACTTTTTCAAACTTGGTCAGATTGTTTATTTTGACAAAAGCCAGTCCATGTTTAATTCTGGTCAAGTAAGATCAAAAGCTAGGTCAACGGGTACATTCTTATAAAACAAACTTGTTATGATCAACTTCAAGCTCTTAACCAATCTATAGGCCACATGGTAGAATCAATATTGATGAAACGTGATCAGAATTGTTGTGTGGACAAGGCCAAGTTTAAAACTGGGTCAAGTGGTGTAAAACCACTAGTCCACTATGTCAAACCTTTAAAACAAACTGTGTAACTACGCTAGAGTATACATTTATGATTCAATCATGGTCGAAACATGGTCAGAATGTTTATCTTAGTTGGAATATTTGTCGTTACTTCTGCCAAGTTTGAAACTGGACCATGTGAAGTCAAACTATATGTCGCGAGATAGAATCGTCTACAATGTTTGTGCCATTTGTACTCAGGTGCGCACTTTATGATCATCATAATCCTCTTGCTAACATGTTGTTCACAGATCATGCCAACTCCAGGTATAATTTTAATTTATAAAACAGCGAATGCTTCGAAACAAAGAAACGCGGTACGTGTGCTTAAGATAACACTGCTCCTCAGACAGCAGTTCCCATAATGTTAAAGTTGCTTTTTATTTCGAATAAATGATAATTAAGCGAATTGTCTTTAAAGCTAAGACATGTATATATAGTGGGCACTTGATATTTAAATTAGTTCATTTGTATTGCATCACGTTACACATATTTAGAAAAGTAATAGTTTGTGTCATGGTATATGTTTTAATAATGCAGGCTGCACTACTCGGGAGATCTAATCTAAATAGGGAAAACAAAAGGACGGACGAACTTGTAAGTATTTTTAACCAACAGAATAGTTTACAACCTAAGTATATTCATTTTTATACTTTTCCATTATTGCATTATACGCGTATGTGTTCCGTTTGATTGTTCAATAATATCCATTAAAACATTTAATTTCATTTTCCTTGCGCATAATTATATTAATACAATGATAGTGAATAAAACAAAATAAAATCTAATCTATAGTCAGACTCTATACCAGTTTTTATTACATTCCACTTTGTCATTGTAAGTGCTGTAAGTAGTACAGATGTTGATTTTGTCATAATTGTTTGTGTATTATATGCGTAGCACATGGATTCCATGCGAAGACGTAGATCTAATGCGGCCCTCGTTGTTGTTACGATTGATTTCGGTACAACATACAGTGGCTATGCTTATATGTACAACAACAACCCTACGAAAGTTCACTACAACGACAACTGGATTAATACGGGCTCCTCCACCTTAAGACTTAAGGCACGAAAGACTCCAACAATCATTCTTCTTGATGATAAAGGACAGTTTCACTCATTTGGTTTCGATGTTAAAACACACTTTGAAGCGGTGGAACATGAACACCGAGGGTGGAGATTGTTCAGAAATTTTAAAATAGTACTGCATAGTAATAAGGTAAGATTGATCAGTGTTAGATAAATAAAATAAAAATCGTATTGTTAAGCTTTCGGGCTAGTTATGTGCCTTAAATATTTAAAACTGAAAAATGTATGGTTCATTTACTGTCGCGTGATTTTCAATTTAAACGATACCGATCTAATGTATACTTGGTCGCTTTATTCGGAAGCTTATTAATACTTCCGGACCTTGAACTTATAATAATACCATGCAAAAGAAACTGTTACTCATATGAAACTCAAACAAAACATGACGGTTTGCATCTTGATGTATCGTAATCTCGCAGTTGGTTATAACCGTCTGCTTTAAAGTCACACTGTTAAATTAATTATATCTCCATTTTACACTTTTGACAAATCTGTTATTTTTTAATTGCTTGTCACTCTTTAAAACCCAAGCATATAATGTGCAATTTAAACCCCACCCAGTCCAAATACCAGACTTATACTTAGTAGTGCATTAAAAGCATCGTCAAAACAGTGTGATATATATAATTATGTCTCATTTTTTGCGTGTAGCTATAAAAAAAAGAATGCATACATATTGTTTTTACAAACAACATTTCGATATTATATATGACTTACAAGCTGCCATTTCGGCGCTATCTGTGGTGATATCCTGCGTTTATGGTTTATTTATAATAGAATCTTTCCGATGAGACGACAGTAGATGACATAGAAGGCAATTCATATCCTGCGATGAAACTATTTACAATGGCAATACGATATCTACGTGAACGGTTCTTAACACAATTACAACGTGAGTCACCAGAATTGCATGAGACCGAAATACAGTATATCATTACCGTACCGGCTGCATGGGATGTTGAGGCCAAGCAGTTCATGAGGAAGGCCGCTGAAAACGTGAGTTGAATCGTTTCATGTGTAACCTTCATGGTTTAGGGTAAAGTGGCATTGAACTTTAGGAATCGAGTGTTATTGACTGTTGATACCAATTGACCCGAAATCACCCGATTTGATATTTCGGTGGTAATGGCGATCCGTCGTTAAACATATCGGACGAGTCTGATAACAAATGATAGCAAAATTATCTTTGTAAACTACGTTCTACATAATATTTCAACATATTTTTTTACAAATGATATAACTCAACATGAATGCCACACGCGTTTTGTTTTCTTAAACAAACAATAATCAAGTGTGGGCCACTCTGTAATAATTATGGGTCCTTATTTTGAAAACTGTACATTGTAAATCTAATCTAATAAACATAATGTTATACGTGTGTGTTGTTCTGTAGAATCACTAAACATATTACTGTGTCATTTACACACAAGAAGCTCTATACACTTATCATTTACCATCGTAAATAATGCCAACATTAAAAGCAAGATCCTCTGAATTGTTTCTATATTCTGCAAGCATCATGTCATCGAATGTTTTAAAATAGGTTTCATTTTTTTTTGTAACTTAAATAAGTACTAAAATTGAGCGTTTGCGAATCTTATGACGTACCACTTTTGCAACATTGTTCTCGGGTGAGACGTTCAGAACATTTAAATGGAGCTTAATTTTGTTTATTTATTTGCCAATTACTTAAACTAGTTATTATAAGGGATTTACCAACAGAATACATTCCTTTTTTGCAAGAATAAGTTCCCGACTATAGACACGAAAAGTGAATGCAGTTTTTTTTTATTATTATTAATTTAGTTTCTGTAAGTTTCTTTGATCGACGTTCCCCTACTGTACTTATAAACACGTTTCTTAGTTGCACCTTCCTTGATAATTATGTTACAAATGGTAAGTGGCAGCCATATTCAAAATCCCAAATGCCAACACTTCAATATCTTGTTTTTTTTTCATAATGAGGATGATAATAGTGTTTCGGGATAAGGTTAATGATGCTTTTGTGTATATAAATGATGTCAATTATGACAATGATGATAATGATGTTCCTATACAAATTCCGCCGATTTTATGTTTTCCTTAATTTTAAGGCCGGAATCACAAATGAAAGACTGGAATTAGCATTCGAATCGGAGATGGCGGCCATACGATGTTCAAAGTTACAAATTGTACAAGTGGGCTCCAAATATTTGGTTGTTTCTATTGGAGGTAAGACAATACTCTGATATTCCGCCATCCACAATATGAATGTTTGAACATTTGAGTATAACGCATTTTTATTTATAAGCGAGTCATTAGAGTTATGAATTGTACACGTATGAAACAAATTGACGTTGCATGTTTGTGTTTGTGTATTATCTAACAGGTGGAGTGGCAGATATAACAGCATTTCAAGTCTTATCTAACAGCAACGTAGTGGTATTACACGAAGCAAGCGGTGGACCATGGGGCGGTGCAAACATAGATCAGCAGTTTACTTATTATTTGACAAATGAACTAGGTGATGAAGTAATAAAAAAATTGCGCACAGAGCATATTGAGGATTACCTCGAAATATTAAATAGTTTTGAAACCAAAAAATGTTCACAAAGTAATTTTACGAATGCGTTTTTATTAGTGTGGCTCCCATATTATATATCGTCAAATTGCAAATTTAGCATTAAAACATCTCAGATCAAAGCATGGTTTGAAAACCCGATTTCATGTCTTATTACACGCATTAAATCTTTATTGTGTTGTGACACCATCAAGGACGTTAGCACGATTTTTTTAGTTGGCGGGTTTGCAGAATCATTTTATGTTGAGCAGAGGATTAGGGAAGAGTTTGCAGGAATAAGAGTGATTGTTCCACAAAAGGCAGGATTGGCGGTATTGGAAGGAGCTGTATTGTTTGGACACAATCCTGATATTATTACTTCACGTCCGATTTGATACCTTCTAAGCTGTTTATTGCACGACAATTAGTCGGATTTTATACCATATAAGGCGATTGTGCATCAACTTGACCAATATCTCTGGCGAAACAAATTACCCTAAATACAATTTATAACCCTATCAACTTCGATAACCTATGGCC
Source organism: Dreissena rostriformis (assembly GCA_007657795.1). Classification (NCBI taxonomy): domain Eukaryota; kingdom Metazoa; phylum Mollusca; class Bivalvia; order Myida; family Dreissenidae; genus Dreissena; species Dreissena rostriformis. The sequence continues at coordinate 25,218 of VMBQ01003600.1, read as the reverse complement.
CTACGCTCTTCTGAATTACATCGCTTAAATTATGAAAATTGCCAAATTATTCTGTGTATTTTATTGTATTTTTATGTTGTTGTTCTTAGCATGCATATATTAATAAGACATTTGAAAAAATATGTATATAACCGGTGTATTTTTATTGTAGTGTTATGTTGTATTGCTTAGCATTGCATATTGTAATAAGACAATTGAAAAATCTGTATATAGCCGGTGTATTTTTATTGTATGTTTATGTTGTTTTGCACATTGCATACATTAATAAAACAATTGAACAACCTATATATAGCCGGTGTATTTTATTGTATGTTTATGTTGTTGTGCTTAGCATTGCATATGAAAAATCTGTATATAGCAGGTGTACATTTATTGTATTTTATGTTGTTGTGCTTCGAATTGCATATATTCATAAGACAATTGAAAAAATCTGTATATTGCCGGTGTTTTTTTATATTTTATTTTATGTTGTTGTGCTTCGAATTGCATATATTAATAAGACAATTGAAAAATCTGTACATAGCCGGTGTATTTTTTATTGTTGTTTTATGTTGTTGTGCTTAGCATTGCATATGAAAAATCTGTATATAGCCGGTGTACTTGTTTTGTATTTTATGTTGCTGTGCTTCAAATTGCATATATTAATAAGACAAGTGAAAAAATGTGTATATTGCAGGTGTATTTTTATTGTAGTTTAATGTTGTTGTGCTTTGCATTGCATATAAAAAATCTATATATAGCGGGTGTACTTTTATTGTATTTTATGTTGTTGTGCTTTGAACTGCATATATTAATAAGACAATTGAAAAAATGTGTATATTTCCTGTGTATTTTTATTTTATTTTATGTTGTTGTGCTTCGAATTGCATATATTAATAAGACAATTGAAAAATCTGTATATAGCCGTTGTATTGTTATTGTATTTTATGTTGCTGTGCTTCGAATTGCATATATTAATAAGACAATTAAAAAATCTGTATTTAACCGGTGTATTTTTATTGTATTTTATTTTGTTGTGCTTCGAATTGCATATATAAATAAGACAATTAAAAAATCTGTATATAGCCGGTGTATTGTTATTGTATTTTATGTTGTTGTTCTTCGAATTGCATATATTAATAAGACAATCGAAAAAATCTGTATATTGCAGGTGTATTTTTATTGTATTTTATGTTGTTGTGCTTCGAATTGCATATATTAATAAAACAATTGAAAAATCTGTATATTGTCTGTGTATTTTATTGTATTTTATGTTGTTGTGCTTCGAATTGCATATATTTATAAGACAATTGAAAAATCTGTATATAGCCGGTGCATTGTTGGATGGTGCGGTAGTCGCGTGGTAACACTCTGGTCTACCATTCCAGAGGTCGTGGGTATCCCTGGCCGGGGCACTGAAAATTTTAGAAATGCTTCAAGTGTTTCCCACCCAACAAGAGATGTACTGGTATGAAACCCAGGTTATTCTCGCGTGTATCGGTACTACCCCTGCGAAATGATATTCATGAAATCATGAATTTTTCATACTTTCAAGAATTGTTCATGAACTCTTCTTCATTAATTCTGAAAGCTTGCTTAACGTCAATTCATGAAGTTTTCTTCATGAAGTGAGGTTTGTTCCAAATCATGAAGATATCAAGAATATATCAAGGATTCCCAAAATTTATGAATTATTCATAAAATGTTTTAAGAATAAATGAAGAATATTTTTTGAATTCAATATTCTTAAACCACCCATGAACTATTCATAAATTATCTTATGATTTTTTATGGATATTTTTTAAATATAAGATTCTTAAACCACCCATGAATTATTCATAAAATGTTTAAAGAATAAATGAAGAATATTTTTGGAATTGAGTATTATTAAACCAACAATGAACTATTCATACAATATTTTATGAATGTTTTATGAATATTTTTAGAATTTAAGATTCTTAAACCATCCATGAACTATTCATCAATTTTTTATGAATGTTTCAAGTCATTGAGCAGATCAGGTATTTTTGTCAGAATTAAGGAAACAATTGCGCCATTACTCGGAATAAAATATTATCATACAGGACCCAAAATCAAACTTGACCCTGCATTTCATAACTATATACATCCCAGGCGAAACAATGACCATGGTAGACCATGGTCACCATGGGTTTTGATGGTTGACCATGGTATTTGATTGTCAGCCATAAAAAACCGTGGAGAAACATGATCATGATCATGGTTGGCCATGGTCACAAAAAACATGGACCATGGTCAGCAATGGTAACCATGGTTTACCATGGTCGTCAATGGTGACAAAAGACAGACCATAGTTGGCCATGGTAAATGAAAACATGGACCATGATCAGCAAAGTTACTTTTATTTTCATTTTAGTGTTCCCATGGTGTTTAATGTTCATTTACATAAAATATGCAATAATGTTAATTTAGTTCTTGGAAGAATTAAACAAGTTTTAAGAACATCTTATTTCAAGAACAATTTAAGATGATATCAAGAACAAAACATGTGCATTGCTGTTTTTACAAAGAAAGCATATTGTGTGCACAGGAAGTTGAAAGAGGCAAGCTGAATGAAGCTACATGGTTTATGTTATATTTGGAAATGTAAGTCTTTAAAAAATTACCGGCTAAACTGATCAGCCATTGGTTCCATTTCAACTTCTTTTGTACTGTGTTCACATATGTTTCCCAATTTTTGTTACATTGTATCACTCTTTTGTCTGCTTTATGAATGTTTTTTTCATCAACAGAATCAGAAGCATAACCACTCATTTCATGTACATGTAATTCATTTACTGTTCGCCAACATGCCGATGAAGTGTCAGCAATTCTAATGATTTTATTACAATGTTGAATTTTATCTTTAAGTTCTTTCAGTAATTCAATGGCCCTGGACACATAATATTCCAAACACAAACACATCTCTTGTTCACATTGCATTTTCAGTTATTTGGTATTTCCAGTGTGTGCATCAAATTTTATTTCATATAACTTGTACTAGTGTGGAAATTATTTGGAATGGAATGTAAANCATAACCAATTGTTGTTGTACAACAAACCACAGCATATTTTAGCTTTCTGAACACTTTTAATAAATGCAACCTTTATGTGTGTGTTAAAACCAGCAGTTGTATACATTAGTTATTATTTAGTAATGAAAGGTATCATTTAAGAAAATATGTGTTTGTGAGGAAACAAGGAATAATATTAAATAACACATTTTGTTCAAAGAATATATGGTAGGTGTTTATTTCAATCCAATATGCCACATGAGGCACATGAGGAAAACATATTTTCACAAGAAATAAACACAAACAAAACAAAACAAAAATGCAAAACTACACACGTACGCCCGCACAAGCGCACACACACACAAACACTCATACACACAAGCACACACTCACAAGTAAACAAAACATACATAAACGTACATGAACTAAACTTTTTTACATCATGAAAAAAGCTGAGAAGCTCATTATGCGTGAGAAATGATAATAATCGAAAAAATCTGTACATAATAATAATTATTGAATAGTTCCTTAAATCAACATAATCAGAAGCGATCAGCATATAGTTACCGATCAGTAAGCTCTATCGAAACGAAATATAGAACTTATCCTGTAATCGTAACAAATATGATGTCAGCAAATTACATAGCAACAGAGATTTTAAACATAACTAACGATAAACATAGTATAAACATATAAACAAATAATTAATTTCGCTGTACGATGTTTCTCTGCAAATGAACATAAACAGAAACGATCAGCATATAGTTACCGATCAGTAAACCCTATCGCAACGAAATATAGGACTTATTTGGTAATTAGAACAAAGATGATGTTAGTAAATTACATAGCAAGCCAACAGAGATATGAAACATAACGATACACATAGTATAAACATATAACCAAATCATAATTTACTCTGTACGATGAATACAGTTAAACGTAAGAATCCAAAATATTATGAATATCTGCAAAACATACTTAAATAAGTTTTTTCATATGAATTTTTTACTATTTAAGTACGTAAATGGTATTTCTATTACACTATGAAGAAAGAGGGTAAGTAAGTTAAGTTAACTACATATTCTCAATTCTAAATTATTACATTGTTATTTTTTAGGGAAATAAGAGACCTAATACAAAATCGTTTTGCCTTAAGAAACGGAAAAGTGCTAAAGTGACACATTCATTTAAACGTTTAATGTAAACAATATTAAATAAAAACTTTATTTGTTGAGTAGCAATACATTTTAGTGAAATGTAAAATTCGATATTTGTAAAGGTGTTTAGTGATGAACAAGATGTGGTTAAAAAAGTTATAGCCGTCTGTCGCGGGTATAGTCAATTGCAATAACTGTAAACATTCTCAATATTGTATAATATATTGAATAGTTAATGAATTATCCCTCTGCCCAATTGTAAAGAAATCAACTGCATAATTGATTTATTCTCATTTTATTTATAAACATATAAACTTTATGAAGTATTTATTCATTTGTCCGTTGCACTCAAATCCCTAAATATGTATTAAAAGCATTAAAACTTTATATTATACAGTCATTTTAACCAGCAATAAATTGTACAAAAAACCGAAAGGTTAATATTGATTGAAGAGATAAAGCACGAGATCTATGACCAAACGATTAAAAAAAACAAACACACGTACACACACAGCCACAATTGCACACATACACGCACGCACACGCACACACGCACGCACACACACACACACACACATACAGTCACACACAGGCATGCACCCACGCAGTCGTACACACGCGCGCACAGATACACAGTCACACACACACGCACGCACGCGCGGGTGCATCTACACGCTTAAACAAAACACGAATGGCTTTAAAAAAAATGTAAAACCCCAGGAGCACCGATACGTCACAAAGACACAATATAACCATTTATAAAGGCCACATTCCGCAGAAGACAAATACAAACATTTTACATGACTGTATTTCAAAAACATTGTACGCTAGTCCACTTAAAATGTGTCTTATTTATGAATTGTATTTATGTACGCTGGCATGTAGGGAGACTACAAACACAACAATACAAATCTCCCATTAACATGATTAACGGAAATTGTTCGCATGAAACTTTAAGTATGTAGAAAAGATTCAATTATTGAAATCCAAGCACTAATACCATTATCTGACAAATATGAGCCTCACTCTGTGAAAAAGGGGTTTAATGCATGTGCGTAAAGTGTCGTCCCAGATTAGCATGTGCAGTCCGCCCATGCTTATCAGAGACGACATTTTCCGCCTTAACTGGATTTTTGCTCAGATGAGATAATATCCCGATCCACCAGGTTTTTTCTTAAACGAAGAGGCGCAATTAGCAGATGTGTCCATTTCTGCATGACGCGTAACGACAATGCCATTTAAAAAAACAAAATTTCTTTTAAAAATCACTAACCCTGCGTTCCCTATAGTCAGTTAGTCACACATATTACTGTTATTATATAATATTACCCATTTCAACTCGCTGTTGCTCCCAATGTACACTTAGCATATTTGATGCCACCAGTAGTTATAGGGGACCCTGGGACAGTGCCAAAAACTTCAAAGCGGTGCGCTGACAAGTCACGTGACAACAAATACCAAGTCCAAGTCCAGTATCTATTGCATAACATTATACAATGTCAATGCACTGGATACACAGAACAGGCGACCCCACAGGCACAGTACGCGCATTGGATTTTCGATTATTGTTTTGAGCAGTCAATTAAAATGGAAAAAGACACTATAATTTATAAGTTTTAAAGAAAGAAAGAAGATCTCAACACAACATAGCATTTGATTTGAAAAAAGGAGCAAATTGAAATAGCAGCTTCAGTTGCAAAAAGCGGAATTGTGTAGGATTTTTACCCACTGGATTCGGTAAAACGTTCAGTTTTGTGTTAAATGCAATGGTTAGTGACAATTCAGGATAAACACTGATAATTTTGCCTCTTTTATCTCTGATGGAAAATCAAATGGGAGCATTACGAGACTGGATTTTTTCGTGCGCTAAAATTGGCGCGGATACCAGCGAAGATATGCTGAATGGTATGTATGCGAATATAATCGAGATTGCAAGTATTAAAAAAATCTTTAATTACTTGTTGATAATAAGCGATACTTATTAAAACATGTGTAATAAAAAAGTATTAAACTTTTCATATGAATATTTCAATTTCAATATTTGTGTAAGTCGCATGTTGATCAATTGGTAGTAAATACCGCATCAGTCACCGGATTCCAACCCCTAGGCACAAATAAAGAGCTGTCGCCGCTCGACATATTACTGTTCTAAGAACGAGATATATCGACAGGCGGCAGTTGCGATCGGGCGGATGCATTGCATTTTAAGACGATGGCGCGATTAAGCTGGTTTTCTCATTTCTGTTTGTGAGAACAACATTGTTTCAATGCCGAAAGTAAATCGGAAATGTGCCGAACGATGTATACTTTTCGTCATGGCATCGATGGGAGGTTATTCAGGCACTGGGTATTTTCGTTCTGAAATGCGCGGATCGGTAGATTTGCATAACGTTGTTGCCTTATTCTATGCAATTAAGTTTGTTTTCGCCTAATATTCTGCACGGCGATCACATATTCGCTTCAAGGGCGTCGTAGGTACTCCAGCTGCTTCTCTCACATGCTTTTAAGCAAAAACAACCGGCTATCACTTTAAGGCAATAAGTTAAAGTTTAAACAGTTTCGGTTTATTATCATATCAGGATGTTAATAGTACTTCGTACACGATCATCGTGTGTCTTAGTCATGCGGAAAGTCAAATGGCCCTGAAGCTGAGATGCACAACAAAAAATCCAGCTTTGGAGATAATTAATCAATATTTTGCACAAATATGTACATGTATATTTCTAAGTTTTATTTATATTCACTACAATCACAACCTCTTACGGCTAATGCCATAAAAGGACATTTGGCTGATGATCCCTTTCGGCCAAATAAAAATGAAACATTAAAAGGTCAGTTAAATAAAGCCATAGAAACCCTTAAGATCAGGACTTGAAAGAAGGACTCCTGAGATCAGAAAATGAATGAGTAAAATATAGAAACACTGTGACAGGTTTGAATTATTGAGCTCACTCATATGCAAGTTTGTTTTCGTATTTTGCAATAAGTTTAGTATACTAAATTTATGGCCGGAATTACCAATGAACCGCACAAACCTAACTTTAAGATCATTATATGGGTCTAATTCGTCAGTATTGAATTATAGGGTTATTGACCTCTGGCCATATGGATCACTGTGCCACACTTGGCTGGAACATCTACTGATGTACAGTTTCGCATTCTCTGTAGAGAAATGAATTTCATCTCATTCGATATGTGTGGCCGCTCTTGTTTCAGCTGTACAACAGGAAGACTAAAATGTCACATGTTTGGAATCTTACTGAAGTGACATATCAATTTGAAGTATTATGTATGTCTCAATAGACGAGTTCACGTTAGTGATTATCACGACGCAATCATTAATTGACGAATCTAAATGGTCACAATGTACTTAATATTTTCCTTAAAAAATTCAATGTAAACGCGACAACTTTAATCGAAAATAAATGCTACTTTTTGCACATACAGACCCCCATAACAATACTTTTTCGGAAATCGCCGTGGCGTAGTTGGTATTGTGTCCGCCTAGTGACCAGGAGATCACGGGTTCAAACTCCACTGTGGGAGATCTATAGATCTCCCACGTAGACACCAAGTATTGGTTCTACCCAGAAAACGGACTCAATAGCGTTTCAAAAAGCCTTAGACGTTGATGCAATAGAAATAGAAATGGTGGAAATAAGCTACGTATGTACATAAATGTATGTAGTCGGTGATGAAAAACATGTACTTCTTTAATTTCTAATGTATAATAATGTCAGACAGGAGTTATAAAGTTGATGGAACAATGCATGGACATATTTGTAGACTTGCATACCTTGAATTGTGCGAATAAATTAAACATTGTTTTGTTCAGTGATAAGCATAACACTCTTAGTATTACCTGTTGCCTTGTTTAAGACGAGACGGCGTTGAAAGTCTATTGGCAAGTTACAGGGAAGTTTCTGCTGTAGTAAATGTTTAAGTAACTTTAGGAAACAAGACAATTATTTATCCGTTAAAACTATTAAAAGTTACGTACCCCATTAATAAATACATTGAAAACGTATGTTATATCAAAATCGAACACGACCAAATTCACTTTGTTTGAAGCACATACATGAGTATGCAAAAGGTTAGCAAGAAATGTTTGGAACATATTTATTGTTTTTATTTGAATGATTGCATACTGTATATGAAACAAGTTGTTGAACTACGATGATTTAATCAAAATCTCGTTCCCATCCACGTTTTAACTGAATTGTTAACAGATTTTGGCATTTTTTTCAAATGTCATTAGATATGATTGCTTACAAATCTTTACTGTTTTTTAATAGACTTAACTATTTTTTATAGAAAGACAAAAAAATGAAAATACAGTGAGTCATCGGTATTCGAACCTCGTCCTATTGATCTGTAAGCGGGTACTCTACCACTGCGCAACGCAAACTGTTATCTGCAAAACATTATATCTATAGCAGAAGGGGTAATCACGTGATAGTCAAGATGGCAACGTCCATGCTGAGACAGTTATTTTTCGCCGTTTTATACCATTTTATTACTTTCTTTTATTTAATTATTATATGAAGCTCAATTTCCAGCCATATCAGTAAAATGGTGATAAGCGTTTATTTCGTATTAAAAAACGCTTATAGCTCGACTTTAATCCCCGCAAATTTACTAAGTGAATCTGTAATTAGGTCATACCGCTTAGAAATTTCGCAGCGAGTAAAGTCGATATATACAGCGAGTATTAATACTAAATAAACGCTAGTAACTTTCTTGCTGATATGTCATCCCGCTAAGAAATTTCGCAGCGAGTAAATAGAAAATACTAGGTTAGCGTTGAATACGGAGAAGTTTATGTTGCGAGGCTTAGAACGCCGGGAGCGCGAACCTTGGCTTCTCTCTATTCAACGCTAATCCTAGTATTCTATTTATCCCATCAATTTTCTTAGTCGTCAATTATTTAGTCTTTAATTGATAAAATAAAAGCAAAAACCCATTAAACCTAAATAAAATCTGAATCTAATTCGTAGTTATATTAATTGTGATCTTTCCCGTTTACGGAACTCGAAATAGTCCTTTAGAATTCCACGCAAAAGAAGAGTAACGAGACAAAATACCGCTATACGCCTCGATTCAAATTTAATCAGCGTTCCAAATGTTGCACTCTCAAGTAGAACACAGACGGTTTTGTTCAAACTACAATTCTTGTTTCACCACTGTAAAATACCAAAAACAACAATGGCTGCCATTTTAAAATTTATAAAACGTGTACACACCTACAGTCGATTGGTGTATAACGGATAGCTTAGGACTTCGAGTCTCATTTCAACCTAAACACCATGCATTCAGTAATTAAACCATTAAACCACGAAAGACAAATGTCTTTTTAATTGAAACATGCCAGCGTTTTTAAATTTCCGACACAAATTATTTGTTTACAGCGCGAATTTCATGGTACACTGATTCAGCCATTACCGGATCGCTTTGGTCTATATCGGATTACACGTGTATCGTATTATTTCTAAAAAATTTATCCAGCATTTGTGACAAATATTGCAAGATATGTACATTTCCAGAAAGGAAATTCATTTCTGCGTTCAATAAGACCGAGTTTATGGAAATCGCTGCACAATTGATGCAGAAATGGCTGTTCAAAACGATGCACACTATATTCGGGTTATTTTGAGTTTATTACATTGTTATATATATATTTGATAGTGAAAAATATGTTTTAAGAGAAATCGATTTTTCATTCAAATTTGATTATTTTTCATTCAAAATGATGTTTTTACTAATGAATACCATAGCCACACGCTAACCACCTGTGTATTGGACATCTTCAATTGAGTTTATATGTAGTTTGAGACAATCCCCTCATTCCTGAATACGGGTAACCACATATCCGTTATTCACTAAATAACGAGTTGCAGCTTTCATGCGTATTTAATATGGTACGCATCAATTCGGTTTTTGAGCATTCTTACTGTTGTAAATGACACATTTTACTAAAATATAACATCAATGAACATTATGTTTACCAAACAAATTCTGCACAATTCAAGAAACCATACGTCTTCTCTTTTCCTTTCATCACAAAAATATATATATCAATTGTTCAACACAACATCGCGTCATTAGAGTACATTAGACATTTTCACGAAATCGAAAATGCAGTCTCACCAGTTTCATTCCAGTTTTATATCCAAACACGAAATCGAAAATGCAGTCTCACCAGTTTCATTCCAGTTTAATATCCCAACACTGTTATTCACATTCATAATATTATAATAATCCATCGTAAACACGCACACGCATAAACTCGTTAAACGACTGCGTACCCAAATGACCCGCATGACGCAACCAAGTGTTTTCGTCAGTTGTGTCGTAAAATATGGTCTATCGAATTCAAACAGTTACGCAATCGGATGAGCACTTAAGACACGCGAGAGACCCTAGTTCAATCTCCCCTTGGATTCATTTTTGTTCTTGAGCAAAACGAATTAAAAAGAAACGCTGCATGGGTGACCTTAAAATTCGATCAAAGACACAAAACAATATTGACCTAATTTAAGCGCGTATTGCATGACGTCATTTTAAAAGTAGTCCGTGCACGCGACAGGTTTATTCAACAAGGTGGGATAGAGACAAGTTTATACCATGGGGTATTATACCGTCAATGTCGCGGTGAAGATGGGATAAATTCGAATATTCATTCTAAATAAACGCTAGTAACTTTCTTGATTATATGGCTGGAAAGTGAGCGGTATTTAGAACAAAGAAGTAATCGCGCATGCCTAAATCTGTTAAACTCATTTCAATTCGCCTCATACTCCTCCATAATGTCATGCTTACATTGAATCACATTCTGCCATTGCGATCGCCCAACACTTGCAATCAAACGCGAACCTTTTCCAGATGCAAACAGTCAAACACTTTACTCGCTCCTCTAACGTCAGGAACTTGCGTTAACAACTCATTTTTAATCCATAATGTATTAATCCGATTGCATTTTAAATTGACGTGTGCGCTAGAAAGCTCATTTAAAGAATGATCCGAAAATGTTATAATCAAATCCTGTTTTAATAATTGTATTACTACCTCAAGGTTGCTAGTACTAATAAGCGTTAACTGAACCGTAGCATACCATAGAATCATTACTAGGCTCGTAAGTAAGGATCATGATCAATTTTAGCTTACATCTTCGTTATCTAATGGGTGTAAGTAACAGATAATAGCCTTTGTAACTGGGGATTAGTCTAGCTATGGTTTAAGTCTTATACTGTAAACGCAAATGAGATATTCTGACCAATATTAACTGCAGCTATTGATGTTATGCTTGTGTTACTGTTGTTTTTTTCTGTCTTTATGTCAAACGACACTTCTCAGGGTTCATAATTGACTTTATTGTTTATATGTACGCTTTAAAAATACTCTCTTCCATTATTTTGTTTCAAATATCATGCCAATTGTAGTATTGTAAACTAGGATTATAAAGCCATAGATCGTTGTTTATGCTAGTTTTCAGCCAATAACATAATAACATTTTTTTACTAAACCTATATTATCCAACTGTCTCATTCCCATTATGTTTCAGTTTCTTTTTCTTATCTTTTTTGTTTTTTGTGCATTATTAGTCCTGTCCAGCATATGTCAAGAAGTCGCAAGAAATGTAATTTATTTTTGTAAAACCTCACGGCCATTCAGTCATTTATGTGTGTGTGTTAAACTTTTACCTAATGGGTAACGATATTGCTGCATTTCGAATGACTGTGGGGTTATTTAATTCAAGTAAATATTGTTGTCGTAAAAAAGTCGTTTACATGTGGAGTGCATCAAACGAATTTGTATTATTTCTTCTCACCCTTTTCGGGCTATCGCGCGCTTTACTCTCAGGTTGCATTATTCGACCGTTTGTCTTTGAAATGAATTTGTTATTAATTGACGCTTTACGCTTTCTTTTACTTTTATCAGGGGATATCGAGTTAAATCCAGGACCGGATTACAAGGCACTCAGTGTCTTGCATTTGAATGTGCGGTCAATACGTAACAAACTTGATTATGTAGCTAGTAATNTATATAAACTTATTATGCTCCCCATATATAATATATATGTAACTTATTATGCTCCCCATATATATATAGTAAATAATAATAAGTTTCCTGCAGAATAACCTGGCAATTAGAGCATTATATGGTTTTACGACATTGCTGAAAAATGACAAAGACAATTATTAACAGTGACATATTACCTTATAAATTGAATTTAATGACATTTTAGCAGTGCTTTACCCAGTAGTAGAGGAGCTTTAGAAGAAAGAATTCAAAAATAACAGCAAGTAGTATCCTCATTTCACTCCCACATGCAATTATTACACTAATTTACAGTCTTGTTAACAGGTAGCTCACTTAATACTTACTAATTACAACTAAACAATACTATATTATAGTATAAGATTTACATACAGAACAAATACTTTCAATTATTTTTTTTTGATTTTAAGATTTGACAAGCATTTTCACAATCTGACAGACCTTATAAAGGCATACGTTATTTTATTTTTTTGATTTTCTGATTCCTTGTCATACATTGTCTGAAAGCGGCAAAGTTCATGCCACACATATGTTGTCAGAGTTATAAAACAAACCTTGGGCAATCAGACATAGATTGATGTACATGAAGTTAATCATGTCAAAACAATCAAACCAGAATAATGTAATTTACCAAATAGCAATTAAACTCTATTTCTTACTTTATATTGTCAATATTCGCATGTATACTCTTGACAAATGGGCCAATTACTCGGCATACTGTGCTCCTGCTTACACCATGAGTGTCAGCAATTTCACTTTTATTTGGCTCCTTTTGCCAAAAACCTTAGTTGCAATAATCCAACTCCCAGCTATATTGACCCTAAGGGTCACTGGGAGTTGCAAACCCTTACGCGATTAACCATAGTATTTTTAGCGCCGAGAATCCGGGCGGTACATAATCGGTAAAATAAGCAACATAAACTATTTTCTGGCATTAATAACCACAAACATATCATAAATATATCACTTATACGCAATTTAAAACAACTTACGTAAAATGGTGTGCTCGTATAATAATGCTATTAATCCAAAGTTTCAAACACGTCAACGGTTCATTTAAATGTGTAAGTTTTTGCAATGAAAACCCGCTATCGATAAGCTCCTGAATCATCCGCGAGATAGATCTCGTGTCTAATCAACCAATCGTTATACACCGACTTTATCCGGAACCTCCGTACGATTGGTCAAATCGTTAATTCAAAACTTCGGCTTTCGTTTTTTTTTTTTTTATCAACTTTATCTTTTGAGCATTTATCAAAACACAACACGCAAATTGATGTCGATTGTAACAGGTATTGTGTTTGTAACAATGTATTAGGTTGATTGAACTCGATTTGATAGACATACGTGAGACATAATATTTTTACATTGAATTTGATTTTGGCAATAAGAACTCTGAGCGGTACGAATGTACTCATAAAAACTCAGAGCATTAAATTAAAACTACAAGTACCTCAGACTCAACAGCAGCTGAAATTGTAAACAATATCGGCTAAGATACATCATAAAGAAAAAAAAACACATGAGAATGACTCATCATGCAGACTAAGTAAGTACTATAAAGCTGATGCAAAGTGTCGAAACCAATATGTGTTTCTGGAAAAGCATGTAAGTTTTATGGTACTGACAGTTTTATAAAGTAATTTCGATTTCATTTTGAGCTTAAAACAAGTTGTATTGCTCATTTTGTTATAGTAATGTCCAATAGCATATATATATAATATTTATATATATTGTTTTTTGAATACCTTTATAAATAAAATATGCAAAAAATATTAAAACATCGGTAATAATTACGGATCGTCACCTTTTATGAGCCTTTAAATAGAACAAACTTCCTTTGTTTGATCCACACTGCATATTTTTCGAGATATGAATGAAAACAGTCAATTTTCGGTCAAAACTATAAAATTCAATAACACTTAATCCAATCCTTTTTACAACGGAACTTTTTATCGGATGTTAATACATGTACAACATACGAAAATTTGGGTCAGGTTATTCACTACTATAAAATATAAAAGATTGATTCATAAATTTCCGGGCAAAAGCTTGCCTGTGTGTCAGGAGGTGTGGAGTGTCCTTTCTGAGTCCCGCGGGATAAATCCTGCCCAACTATTTCTACTCATTCTTGGGCCGTAAAGCGGTAAACGCGTTACCTGGATACAAAATCCATGTCGCGAATATTCACGAACTGAATTCGAGGACGGAACAGTCTTCTATTTCGCCGATTCCGTCGCTGTAAGCGCACATACAGGTCTATTTCGGCCATTTTGTCAACAGTTTGCACGGAAACGGACACAAGGTTGCAGGTTGCAATTATTTGGTAATTTGCAACTGCAACTGCGTTGCAACCGTTAAACGGCCCCTTGTTAAATACCTTACACACATTAACCACAATTATCATATCGCAATAAGACTGGATAGAAAATTCAAATTCAATTAAATCAATAATGGCCACCGGAAAATCATTGCGAAACCGAAATGTCGCAAACGTAAGTACCCTTTTTTCTTTAAGATATTCATATTTTAGTTAAAGTATGCGATACAATGCTTCTTTGTTATCATTTATTGATGGTTTGTATCTAATATTTCACTTTCTTTTGTTACATATGTTTGGTCGAAATAGCCTTTCCCATGGGATTTTTGCATTTTCCCATGGGATAATAATGTGCACATGGGAAAAAATCCCATGGGAATTTTTGCATCTTTAAAAACGTGTTTTCTTCGCGTATGTAAGTATTAAAACGTTATTTAAGGACTATATAATCGTTGTATGAGGAAAAAAACTTTTTTTTTTTTAATAATAAAGAAATCCGAACTTATGGGGAAAAAAAAGCATGGATTGTTTTTTATTTTACGAAATTTATTCGTGATACTTCCAAAATCACACTTTATTTTATCAAATGTTGAACAATCTACGCGATTGTAATGCGTTTAATCCTATTTGAAAAACAAATCCAATGGGATTTTTTCCCATGGCATTTTGATCCAGTTGGATTTTTTCCCATGAGATTTTTTCCCATTGAATATTTGTTCTCATGGGATTATTTTAAATTTCTTAAGTCGGATTCAAGTTAATCACGCATTTTATTTTCACCCTTTGCTGTTTTGGAGTGAACCGTTGTCTTACTATCACTGTTTTAATGAAATCAACGTTAACTTAAATAGAGCAATGTGTACGATATCTGACTCAATACCTAAGTGCACAACGAACATCCCGTTTTGTTTTTAAAACAACGTTTCATAAATTAGGTTTTGCATGATATTTATTATCGATTGTTTGTTTTTGACAACCTTTGATGTAAAAACAAAAAAGAAATAATTGAAATTTTAATAATTTTTTTGGTTATGCGTTTAATTGATGTAAACGCAAACTATATAGAGAATACACACGTTACGAAGTATAAAATCGCGTAAAATCCAATAAATTTAAACAATATAAAAAAACGGTATTTCAATTTGATAATGACAGCTTAATAAACGTTCAATGAACACGATAGTGATAATACTGAAACGCTGCCTATGTTCAAATTTTGTGACGAGACCATAAAGTTACCACATGATGATATTTAGTATTTTACGAAATTAACAACATTAAATGGACTAAACGGAAAATTAAGTCTAAAGATTATCCCCATCGGTATCAGTGTAACGCCTATACCTGTTATTTAATATTTGTATAAACTAGTTCCACACACATCTTTTTGCGTTGATGTATGCATGATTAGTTTCCACTCAAAATACAATACTTATTTTATATACATATGTGTAAGCAATATGTAAGACATAACGCTATATGTATCGTTGTGTATCGGTCTACATACAATTAGTTTTTCAATGGACAGACATAATGGGGTTTTATCCAAAATGTCAAAGTGAGCAATTAATACTCGGTGTTCAATGCATGTATATTACCTTTTAAATGCTGATTGTTGAGTGGTTTGGGCAAATATTATTCTAAATTAGCACATTTTTATCCATTGGTAGGCGAGTTAAACAACTCATGCGAAAAGCGTAACATTTTCTACAAAAATTGAGCGAATGCTTAGTTTGAACGAGTCTGCAAAGAGTGCTATTCATGAAAAATGAGGTCTTTTGATATTGGCTGGACAAATGGGGTGAATTCTTAACTAATATATAGCCCAAGCCGGTCCCCTCAGTTACAATACAAGTTTTTTTTATTCTGTGTTGTTTTACCCTGTCTTGTATAATCGGTCACTGGCCATGAACAACGGGTCTTGAGAAAGTAACCTGAGTTAAGTTCCTGGTGAGGTCTATATGAATGTTTTTTTCAGGTAAAAGTAATAAAAAACGTTACATATTTGTGATATCGTTGTTCAAAACCTCTTCTTAACTAAACAGTTGTATTTATGTTTAGTACAGTTGATATTCTTCTATTCATGCCATGTTACGCGATCAATCACATAACATGGATGGGACTTGTTTGTTAATATTCAAGCTCATCAGCTGAATCTGAAGCAATGTATTCTCATCTGAAATACTTTTGAACTTAAAATGAACGTATACATTAATTATACAATCCAGTAACGGAAAAAAAGAGAAAAGGAATAATGCTTGTTTGTGAAATAATGGTTTTATTTTAAATCGCATGATTTCAACACTTGGTAGGTTATCGACCTTGCCTTACCTCACGTTTGTAAGAGAAACCAGTTGAACATATTTATATTCCTTTTTAAAGACGCAATGTTTCAACTAATTGTTTTTTAATGGTACAATGCATGCTTTGAATAGGTAATGATATTTATTTTAAATGTGTCTTCTCGACTATTCACTGAAAACGATTAAATCATGTTTAGCTCGCAACTGGTTCAAGAAACTAAAGCTCGATCACATGTCGGTCAATTTCTGATATGATACAGTGACCAAAGCTGGAAAATTCAGTCTTGTGTTCACAAAATCACATTTTGACTGTTTGGCAATTTTCGATTCTCTAAACATTGTTGTTCCCAAAAATGATATAGATGTTTTCATTTATAACATTCAAATCTAATTTTATGACCTTCCAAAGTGACCAACCCTCCTTTTTACCGTCACAAAAAGTTATCATTTTATACTCAAAAACAACGAAAACATTTTTCAAACAACAAGCAAACTGTTTTATTAAAACAATAATCTTTCTTAAGTCAAATACATAATTATAATGCAATAACTGACAACAGCATCATGGACATTTAATGTACCATTTGTGTTGCTATGGTAACCGATCTACATTTGAATAATCACCAGAGCACACAACCACGCCTGTTATTAATATAGGAATTGTATTATCAATCAAGTGTTTGTTTAAAGGCAAACACAATATTAATTGCGCTGTTTTTTTAACTAGTTAAACAATAGCAATCAATATTTTTTGTTTTCCATGAACAATTTCCTTTTTAATTCAGTTACATGTGTATTTAAGTATAATGTAAGCTCAAACACAACAGAATGGAATCAAACAGCATTGAAAAGTGTTGGTTGAAAGTACACGTGGATTCTTAATGTTTCAGTAAATGCAATAATCATTATTAATCATTATTTCTGATATTGTAAAATAGACAAAATAAACAATAACTTGAACATAAAATTGTTTGTTTTGTTACTATGGAAACAATGTAGCAAACAAACAAAATTATAGGATTTTTCTAGCCCAAAATATGATTATTTTTTATGTTATTAGTGTTTGCATTGAGTTTCCATTGTGTGCAGTATCCATCAAATGCATTTAAACTTATTTAAAAATCTTTTTCATCGTCCGACAGAATTATAGTGGCAACGGCGAATAAAAAAAACAAGCAGCTTCAGCCAGAGATAAGCATTAGATGGGTCAGGTATTTCAACACCTTTACCTTCGCGTAACATTAAATATTGTTCCTGTAACGGAGCTTGCTAGCTGCTTAAACCAGATTCCATTTTTCCAAATCTTGTCAAAAGCCTGAGAGAAATCTATGAAGGCATAGTACAACTTATTTATATTTTTGCGCAGGGTTTCAATTAGAGATTGAAGAACAAATATGTGGTCCATACAAGAGTGATTTCTTAAATACATTAAACGGGATGTTATTTATATAAATTCTTGTTATATTCTTTCAGATAGCTTAATGGCCATTTGGGCTCTGTATTTTGATACAGAAAACAAGAAGAAGGTGGCCGAACAGAAAGAGCTATGAGTTGTTGAGTGTTTTATGGATACAAACAAATCAACTGATGACAGCGATATAAAGAAAGTCTGTAAGGGAGCGCTTTAGACGTTTAGAAAGGCTATGAAAATGTCACACAGTGAAGTTTATAAAGAGTATGGTAATTATTAAGAAAATACATACAAATAATGATGCAAACATGGACATGCTTAAGTTTGGAATTTTAAATCAACAACAATCTTGTATAAACCTTTAAATTGAAACTGATCGACACGATTTGTTAAAATCATACGTTTGAAACATTAGTTTGAAAAAGTGAATCCATCATTGAAAACATTGTTTTTAAAACAAATGTTAGTTAACATTGATTTTGATTACTTGCTTCTTAAATATTTATAATACCTGTGGTTTAGTTTTACAGTCTCAAATACTCAAATTGTTGTCTATAGTTAAAACGTATGTGGCTAATTATGATAATATTGTATCTCTCAGCAATGCAAATGGAAAGCGTATTACAGTGGACGAAACCCAATATCGGTTATGAAAAAGACAAAAGCGTTAAAGGTAATGTAAAATCATAACACATGTATGCTATTGACGATATACATCTAGATTTGTATTTACTGGAAAACGAAATATATAAATAAACATAAAGATGTAACAATTTGTGTTTTCATGAAAACTAGACGATGTTGGTCATGTTTCGACACATTAAGACTTAAATATCATGGTTCCGAGGTTTCGTAAACTTGTTGAGGCTTCTTCGTGAATATTTTTTAATTCGTCTATTGCGTAAATGCCTTTCAAAGTGTTATGTTATGCCATTCATCACTAGGACTGTCACTTGGGTTGTGGAAATTCTTTATGGAAGGTTTCATTTTCGCATTTTGTTAAGGAACCACACTTTGACTGCTACCAACACGTTTTCTGCAAATCAATTTACGGATATGATTAATAGCCAATATATGCTCACGTCTATAGATTCATTAACCACTTGCGCCAGGGATCAGTTATTTTATCCAATCAAATTAGTTCATCTTGGCCAATACAAGCCGTTTGATAATGCTCAGAAATAAATCCGGGTGAAAGCAAAGTAACGATGAAGTGGCAATTTAAAAACATAGCCATTCTAAATTGAATCATATAAACATTATGCTAATTAGATCAACAATCATTTAGAAAATTTGGGTTATACTTAAGCTTTTTTGTGCCGAACCAAACGAAAAAAAAAATATTTTGTGATTTTAGTGGTAAGCCTACCCACCGTACCACATTCGTCTACAATAATAGGCTTTACTCCAACAATTGTCTTTAAACACAACAGGAAGCTTAATCATTAAGATGCTTCTACGGGTTATTGCTATTAATGTGCGCGTTAAATATTTAAACGTAGTCTCGCTGTAATCATAAACAAACAGCACTTATCAAAAGATGAATGGTCAAGAGGAATGTGATAACGAGTTTTGAAGCGGCGTTTCCAATCAATAAACTGTTTGTAAAGAGTTATTTTAAACATGATGATTAACATTTGCTGACATGTTTATGATAAATTATTTGTTAGAAAGTGTATTTACTTTTGAGGTACAAAAGTTTAAAAATGACACCAAAATGCAAACAAATGTAGTTAATAATTAAATAAAAAAAAATTATGAATACTGAGCTAGATATAAAATATTACTCATACTGCGTTGTACACTCTAAATATTAAATTAACAGACATTGAAATGTTCCTAAATTCTATAAAGGGATCATGGGTTAAACGACTACTTACAAAAAATAATTATATGTGGAAGTGTATATATGATACAATCCTACAAAAATACGGTGGATTATTGCTATTTGATTCAAATTTACAAACACAAGATATTAAACGCATATGTAAAGACAACGAATTTCTAGTAAAAAAAAAACATAATTCAAGGATGGAATACATGTAAAAATTGCTATGAACATCACTTCAGCAAACATATTATATGGAAAAATAGTAAAATAAAAATTGAAAATAAAACTTTGTCCTGGAAATATTGGCACGACAAAGGAATCGTGTTTGTTGACCAGTTAATTGACTTTCGCGTGAAGAAATTTTATAACTTTACTGATTTCAAGTATATCTATAATTCATCAGACAATGACTTTCTTAAATACAATAGTCTTATAAATAACATACCTAAAGACATAGTGGAACTTGTAGACGAGCGTTTTTAACAGGATTAAGTAACAAATCATTACTAGATATAATCAAAGCATCGTGCAAACCAACTAAATTTTTATACAATCTTCAACTGTCTGAAATAAAAAATACAAATTCGAATGCGGAAAGTAGGTGGCAATTTTTGTTTTCAAAATAAAGAGTTTAATTGGGCAAAGATATACACGCTTGTGTTTCAAACTTGTACGGATACAAATTTAAGATGCTTCCAATATAAATTTATTATGCGTCCAACTGCTACGAATACATATTTCTTTCAGTGCAAACTGACGAGCTCTAACTTATGTGATCTGTGCAATGAATACGATAGAGATATCGAACACTTGTTTTGGAAATGCCAAGTAGCGCAACATTTATGGAACAGATAAGCGGACTACATGCATGATAAAGGCATTTTGTTATATTTTAACTACGAAATAATTAGTTTTGGACAGATGGAATATAATAAAAACAAACAAGCTATAAATTTCATCATTTATTTAATGAAATATTATATATTTAAACTGAAAAGAATGCACCAATCTCCTGATTTAAAAAAAATCCTGATATTCCTAAAATAACGATTTGATATAGAACAAGAAATAGCCCTTAAAAACGATAATCTCGAACAATTTAACACAATTTATCGGACATTACTTGACAATCAGTTTTGAGCTTCCAGTCTTTCTTATTTTTGTATGTTCTTTCTTACTTTTACTATGGTTTTTATTTTATTTATTTGTTCGTATTGCAAAAAAAAAACATAATTAATTACCCTTAGTCTAACCACAATTTTCGCGTATTTCCATGCAGATTAAATATATCTTAAAGAAAAAATAAGAAAGAAAAGACATTCCATTGTTCGTGCATATACGCCAATAAATTACATTGTTATCTTCTTGAATAAAAAAATGTTAACAATGTATGAACATGTATTATATTTGTTTTTAGTGATATTAAATAAAAATTAAAAATTATTTTAATTGAAATGTATCATGCAGTGTTGTGTTATACAACACTAAAACATATAGAATCTAATTAACCATTGCTTTTTCTAGTCTTTCCTATACATGCCAATTTAATAAACAATTATGAAAAACTAAGTTGTGGGTGATGACCATCAAACTTTTGTTTCTCAAATGAGCACGCGCTAAGCATTGAGTATTATATATTGCCGATATAATATGATTCATGGAAATAAATCCTTTAGCAATTATTAGAAAAAAAGTTCTTTTAAAACATGTTAAATTGAAATATTTCTAAGTATGCAATATCTATATGCTACTTGTATATTTTAAGAACAAATACAATATGTGTTTGCTTTTATAACATAACTCTCTATTTGTACTTGAGAATTTGATTTATTATTACATCATTTGAAATACTTACATTTTAGTAATATAAACTTTTCATAATATTACTATTGGCACTGTTATTACTACAGCTCCTGATAGACTGAAACTACAATTATCGCCACGATGTATGGAACTGAACATGTAATAGAAATGTAAAACATCATCTCTTTGACTTCATAGTTTCAACATCAGAGCGTATATATGGGACTTGCTCTGGGAAAACGGGTGTAAATGCCTTAAATGTGCGCAAAGTGTTGTCCAAAATAAGCCTGTGCAATCCACACAGTCTAATCAGGGACGACACCTTCCGTTTTTTTTGTAATTTAAGTGTAAAGGAAGTATATTCTAAGCGAAAATCGAGCTTAGTCTGATAGTGCTGTCTCTGATTATTGGATATGCTCATTTCGATTTTCTTTATAGCCATGTTTACCTGGAGGTTTGGGGGTAGTAGAAGTAGCGGTTGTAGTTGTTGTTGTAGTATTAGTTGTTGTTGTTACAATTGTTGAACAGTTTGGTCCCTCATAACCGGAAGTTCATGTGCAATTAAACGTGGATCCAGCTATATTGCATATGCCACCGTTTTGGCAGAGATTCGGTATACACGGGTTATCTGAAAAGCATACATATTATAGTGCATTTTATACACACACAAACAGGTGTCGTGATAAAATATTTACGTTCAATTATTTATAAACTTTTCGAACCAGTAGATGAAACTATCGATGCTCCTACAAAAAGCACGAATTCAACCGTTCACTGTTGTGTATCTGTATGTTATTTAAGCATTGTACATAGAAGTTCATGTACGTCTGTTGTGTATCTGTATGTTATTTAAGCATTGTACATAGAAGTTTTTGTACGTCTGTTGTGTATCTGTATGTTGTTTAAGCATTGTACATAGAGTGTTCAAGTACGTCAGATGCTTACACTGTAGTGTATCTGTATGTTATTTAAGAATTGTACATAGAAGTTCATGTACGTCAGATGCTTACACTCTTGTGTATCTGTATGTTATTTAAGCTTTGTACATAGAAGTTCAAGTACGTCAGATGCTTAGTTGAGCTGTTTCTACGCAATTTGAAAATCAAAAGCTTCTGAAAAAAGTTTTCCTATTTTGACATTAATAACACAACAAAATCAATCGGATTTAAAATGGTACATTTCAAGCGAGCAAAAGAAGGCCAATTAACAATTCATGTATGAAATCACTTATTGATTATCATTATAAAATACAATAGCTATACTGTGTAAGTAATCTGGAACGTTGATAAAAACCCAATATTTGTGGGATGGGATACACATGAAATTTTAACACATTTTAATAAATCAAAATTAAAAATGAACATGAAAATGGTACATTTACTTGTGTAATTTTAGTGCAATCTAGAACAGGTTGTCATAGTTTCTCGAACATTTTCACATCCCACAATTAGACAAGCTATACTCACTAAAAAACGCTATAATTTCTTTCTGAGGCTCAAACGACTACTTGTTTGAAAACTTAAAACNTATTTAAGCATTGTACATAGAAGTTCAAGTACGTCAGATGCTTACACTGTTGTGTATTTGTATGTTATTTAAGCATTGTACATAGACGTTCAAGTACGTCAGATGCGTAGTTGAGCTGTTTCTATACGCAATTTGCAATTCAAAAGCTTTTGAAAAAAAAAAGTATTCCTATTTTGACATTAATAACACAACAAAACCAATCGGATTTAAAATGGTACATTTCAAGCGAGTAAAAGAAGTAAAGGGCAATTAACAATTCATGTATGAAATCACTTATTGATTATCATTATAAAATACAGGAGCTATACTGTGCAAGTCAACTGGAACGTTGATAAAAACCCAATATTTGTGGGATGGGATACACATGAAATCTGAACACATTTTAATAAATCAAAATTAAAAATGAACATGAAAATGGTACATTTACTTGTGTAATTTAAGAGCAATATAGTACAGGTTGTCATAGTTTCTCGAACATTTTCACATCCCACACTTAGACAAGCTATACTCACTTAAAAGCGCTATTGTTTCTTTCTGAGGCTCAAAATACTACTTGTTTGAAAACTTAAAACATTTTATCTTCTTAAATGGAAGAATGTGTTTATACATGTCCATTTACCACTGTATGTAACCAGATAATCCTAACACAGGCGATAAACCCTAACGCAATTCAAACATGGCGGACACAGAGGCTAAGTATGCAAATGTTGTTCAGGGTTTCATCGTGTATTTTTTTTAAAATTTATTTTGAGTATAAACATTAAAAACATTTCACCGCGGTATATATATATATGTGTGTATGTTACGCCTTTAATGAAATACTTAAACCATCTGTATGCCATTATTTCAGCAAATGACAAGTTGACGTTATATAAATAATTCTTTAAAGGCAGAGCAATTATGCGAATTTGATTTTGGATTATTTCAATATTTCTAAAAAAAAGAATAACATGCTTTATCAATAACATACAAATATATGTTTGGTAAAATAGCCTTGTCAAAAAGTGTCATACATGTATGCATGATACTTAAAACAAACAATCCTGACTAGGAAAAATAATGTTTGAAATAGTGGTTCGTGTATGGATAATAATCCATTAACATTGGTACAAGCTTATACTTAATTTGGAACATACATGTATTAAAAACAAAGCGTTTACAATGCGCTGATATATTTAAGCCTGAGTGGTGCAGAAGTAGCGCTTTAGATTGTGCACCTCAATATCCCGGGTTCGAATTCAGGGAAAGGCATACATTGTATTCAACTTTTGATTCTAGCTGTAACAAATGTATTATACTTTTTAACTACTCCAAATACTATAGTTTTGTAAGCAAATGCATGTTTTTTTTTCTCTCCAAAAATACGACATATTGTCCTTTTAAGATGAACTATTCAAACCTTCAGAACAAGTGTCCCCAATCCAACCGCTTGCGCATGCGCAGGTAAAGTCAGTCTCATTTCTGGTGCATGTACCGCCATTTGCACAAGGCTGGGGATCACATTTGTCGTCTGAACGGTACAATAGAAATTACACAGTTACGTTGGAATGGGTTAAATTTTGGAATAAAAACCAAAACTTATAAGTGGTTCCAAACAAAGCTGGTAGTTAGACAATTATTTTAATACAACCGTAATTTTTTTATGCACCTATCAATTGAGGATAAACTGGGCCGCTTTTGTTTGCATGGGTTATATGGGTTTATTACAAAGGTTGTCGAGATCGCATAGGTTATTAGAGCTCCGAATAATGTATATTATTAAGGCGTATTGCACATATTACAAAGTCTCTTGATTGT
>VMBQ01003599.1:60522-100566 GCA_007657795.1 Dreissena rostriformis | reverse complement strand
AAAAAAAAATCCAACCTACCTACATGTACCCTATTTTTTGGGGGCATGTCACAGGAACTAGACATATTATTTTGTTCGGCCTTACCACAGCATCTTATTAAAATATTTAATGCATTTGAAGAACTATGTCAAAACAACAATTCCAACACATACATTAAGCACTTAGAATTTAACAAATCTCATCAGGGATTATTGTAGTAATTTGAAACATCTTTTACCTATTTCACATAAATAAATTTTATGATATCCCAATATTACCTAAATTCAACCATGCATTCTAAACATGCACTTATAAAACACAATTGAAGAACAGTTAATATGTTAATTCAAATTTAAAATTAATGAAAGATTGCTTCATTACCTTGGGCAAAGTCCAAAATAAAAATCAGCCATTAAATCTTATATTTTAGTAAACAATTGCTGCATTTGAACCATGGTAAATGAAATGTCTCCTAAATTCAACGATTTGTATTGGACCAAATCTGTATATTCCATTTTATTTAAGATAAAATCCTTTCTGTCAATGCTAAATAGTGCACCACAAGTTAGATCAAACATACATCATGTAGCATTATTTATCTGAATTTATATGTTAAAAATATAAACAGAATTGTATTATATATTTTTAAACTATAAGTGTTTGTAAATTACACATGGAATATCAGCGATTTCTTTGCCCTACTAGGAAAAGTACCGGTACCAGGCCAATTGTGAAAAAAATAGCGCGAAAACACTGAAATTGGGAAAATTTGCGTCGTGAATTCTTCAACTTTGGAAATTTAATACATTTTTGCTATGTCAGAATATCGAATTGGTTTAAATTTCAGCCTTGAATATCTCTATCAAGCTGGCAGAGCCTGGAGAAATCAGATCTAAATTTGAAGAACAACTAAGAAAGGTAAACCGTTTGACTTCAAATATTTCAATATACACGTAATTATTTCAATATGCACGTAATTGATAACTGTATTCAATACTATTGCGTATTGAGCATTTCATGTATTAGACATTTAATTTCTTAAACTTTGAATTCTATTGTATATGATTTATTTGAATCAATTGCTCATGCATTTAAATTCAGTATTGGTAATTGATAGACTAACACTAAAAAATCAATACTGAGCTAGCGCATGGGAACTCATAATGAATTATTAGCCCCTATGAATGTTATTTATAAATACTTTCCTGAGAAGATATGCCTTATTAAACAATTGTTAGAACCGGACTACGTTTGCCCGAGATGCATGGACCAGGCACGCCCAATTGATGGAAGACCTGTAACCCAGGTGGTCATTGATGGCTCACAGCTTGATGTTGAGGCCAGCTTCTGCTATCTGGGTGACACGCTATGTGCTGGGGGAGGCTGCGAACTTGCCATCATCACCCGATGCTGCATTGCCTGGGGGAAGTTTAAGAAGCTCCTAGCAATACTGACGTCAAAGCATGTTTCCCTTAAAATCCGTGGCAACGTGTTCAATGCTTGTGTCCGTTCTGCCATGTTACATGGTATTAAAGCGTGGGCACCATCCGCTTCTGATCTACAACGACTTCGTAGAAACGACAGAGCAATGGCCCGCTGGATCTGCGGCATCAAATCTGACGACGGAGTCGACACTGACATGCTGTATGACACACTAGGGATACCAGAAGTCACTGCATC
Organism: Dreissena rostriformis; assembly: GCA_007657795.1. NCBI lineage: Eukaryota > Metazoa > Mollusca > Bivalvia > Myida > Dreissenidae > Dreissena > Dreissena rostriformis. The sequence goes on along the minus strand of VMBQ01003599.1, from coordinate 98,906 downwards.
ACTGAGAGCCAGACGCCTGAGGTGGTATGGGCATGTCGAGCGTGCTACCTCTTGCATCAATTCAATCTAGAAGATGGATATCCCTGGTGCTAGAGGTAGAGGGAGACCAAGAAAATCGTGGTCTGACTGTATTAAGGATGACCTGCACACCTGTGGCATGGGAGACACAGACCCACAGAACAGAGGAGCGTGGAAATCAGGGGTTAGACGCTCTAGCCGCCTGCTGCCTACCCCAACTACTGGGACTAATCCCGCAGCAGATGACAAATAAACTCAGGATCAAGTCAAGTCAAGTCAAGAAAGTTGAGAACTGTAGTTAGTCAGAGAGTGAAGCAGCCATTATTTTAATATTTGTGTTACTTGTTTTACGACACTTTACGCACATGCATTAATCCCCTTTTTCTCATAGAAGAATAAATATGTAAATCTAAATAAAAATCCAGTTCATGCCGAAAGGGTCGTCCAAGATAAGCCTGTGCTGACTGCACTTAAATATGGGATGACACTTTACGAACATGCATTAAGCCCTGTTTTCCCAAATCACTTATCATATCAATTTTTACAATGAAAGCGGAAAGTGTCATCCATGATTAGCCTGTGCGGAATGCACATGCTAGTCTGGGACGACACTTTACGCACATGCATTAAGCCCCGTTTTCCCACAGCTCCGTGAGCAGCAAGCGTTGGAGGCCGAAGCCAGTGAGAGGTTTATCAGACAGCTGGATGATGAGGAGGCCAGAAGAAAGGCAGAGCTGGAGAAGATACGTAGGAAAGATAAGGAGCTGGCCCTGCAGCTCAGTAGGGTAGGGGGCATCACTTACTGTTTAACTCTTTCCTGCTCAGAAACAAAGTAAAAATGGCTGCCGGTATATGCAACCAGCATAAAACCAGAACAGCCTGCGAGTGACTCGCAGTCTGTTCAGGTTGTATGCTGTTTGCTGCTCATCCGTACCATAGGGTTGAAAATGAGCCGGAAAGATGAGGAGCTGGCACTGCAGCTTAGTCGGGTAGGGGCATCACTTACTGTTTAAATCTTTCCAGCGCAGAAACAAAGTAAAAATAGCTACCGGCAGTGCTTTCCACAGGCCATTTAACGGTCCCTAACCGGGGCGCTTGAATTTTGAAATCAGAGTCTGCGGGACGCCTGAAATTTTCCGATCAGTGTATTTTGACAGTTACTGCACCTAACCATTCTTAAGATCAAAGCGATATCGACTTCGCCGAAAATGTTGAAAGCCGATTAACGACCCTTTGTCGCTTTACCCAGCAAAAGCCCGCCTAAAGGCGGAGCGTCGTTGTATTGGAAAATAAATATTGGCAAATGAGAGCGCACGCTTTGTATGAGTGAAAGCGATCATAGGAAGTTAATACTTGCTGTTAAATCATGCAGACGACTCATGACGTACATGTAATTGGAACAGAAATCTTGGCCTGTTACTTAGAAGACTGATTATGGCAACCGGCTTTAATCCTCATGAAAATCGTGCATTGCATGCATTATACTGTCAAAACATTTATTTGACTCGTAAAGCGTTTAAACAAATTATCGTTGAATTCATTACGCCAATGTTGAGTTAAAATCTCAAATGAGCATAATTAAATTTGTAATCTGAAACCTACTCCCGAATGTCGATGTTTATGCGTTTGTAATCCGGAACACACTTCCGAATGAAAATGTTAATGCAACGTTAGCATTTTCTTTGCTTCGAATAAGCAGTGTCAATTTATGTTGTGTTGACTCTTTGTTTCAATAAAAAGGGCTCCAAAATTATGCATCATGTTCAGTGGCGCGTCATTTGCATGGCAAGGGATTTACGCATGTTCAGTGGCAATATTTCATCAAATCTATAAATAGTCATTTATGCCGAAATTTATTTGGTACTTTAGAAAAATGGCAACATTTGTGTTAAAGAAATTATTGAACACTCTTATTATCAATATTTACCAGAAAGTGCTTTCAAAAATGGAATAAACAGGATGATTAGGTAATGAATAGACACTTGAAAAGTAGTAAGTATGTAGTAATAGAGTTGGGTTGATACGGATGTATTGGGGAATCGTTGGAGTCGGGATTTTACTATTTTTACTATTTATGCGGGAAAGTTTTAAAACAATTAAAAAATATATCTTTATAAATGACTGTATAGCTGGGGGTTTTCTTGAAGAGTCATAGCGCATCATATGACGCTGTTTTTCTTAGAGTTATACCGCACCAAAGAACGTCAATTGACACGTTTAATTTAAACAAAATCAACGTCAGGAGGGGACACTCCTCCCGAAGCCACCCCTATCAGCCCAGGGGCGCCTGAAAAAACTCCTGCGGAAAGCACTGGAGTGACTCGCAGTCTGTTCAGGTTTTATGCTGTTTGCTGCTCTTCTGTACCTTAGGATTGGAAATGAGATATGCAGGAAAGATGAGGAGCTAGCATTGCAGCTCAGTTGGGTAGGTAATATTTTGGTCTAATTTTGGGCCCTTATTCGGCCCCATTCCCAATGTCAAAAAGTATATATTTTGTCCCAAATGACATCCTTAAATTCCGAATTGAAGGTTTTAGAAAAAAAAGGTGCAACATTTAGTTAATTTCCCTATAGAGCTGTATGGGTTAAACCTTAGTAAATTATTGATCACTTACTGTTGAGCATGTTCAAGGATTTCAAATGTTTTTAAAACCAGGTGTCAAATGACTCCATGCCTGTCATTTTCAGGGGTCAATTGAACTTTTCAGAGGTCAAAATACTTTAGCCAAGAGTTATTACGTTTATTGATATTTTTTTCAATACACTGCAAATGTTGTTTCCCATACACTTGATTGGAATACTATGCAAGCAACACGAATCGTGTGGTAAACATAATATTTTGGGTTGAGCTTTTTGGAAAATTTGCGTCAAAATGATGTAAGTCAGAATGTTTGTGGATGTAAAAACTTACAAAATTTCAAAATTGTAGAATCAAGAAGCAGGATTCTGCTCCACATGAAATCTCTGATTTAAGAGACTTTATTGATTGTACATTCTAGCCAAAATAAGATACATTTTGTAACTTGCCTGCAAGTCTAGTTGTTTGTTGATCTTGTTCCCTTAATTCATTGCATTTAAAATATATAAAATTGAAAAAAAAGTATTATTCAAATTTATTGGTTTTACAATCAACATTTTCTGCTTATGTGGATCCTCCTTACTAGCTCTATAAGTTTAAACCTATTTATTTTAGCTAGATTGCATCGAAATCCTCGGGCTTATTGAAAGGCTCTCAAGTCAGTTTCCTGGGCCTATAGTCAGTCTTGGTGTCTTTGGGGTAGATCTAAAGTACATTCCCAGAGTGGGGATCAAACCTGTGACCTCCTGGTTGCTAGGCAGACATCATATTCATTACGCCACAGCGACCTTTGCTAGCTCTATTGAGTCAATCAAAATTTCAAATACCCTTCTAAACCTCAAAAGCCATGTCTTTAAAAATAATTTGAATTTCAGGCACAGGATATAGAGAGCATGGAAGAAGCCTTCAAGAAGAACACGCCCCAGCTGGAGCACTCCTCATCTGTCTGTAAGTGCCACAGGGATTTTTATGCCCCCTTCATCGAAGAAGAGGGGGTATATTGTTTTTGGCCTGTCTGTCATTGTATGACGATGTCTGTCAAAAAACTTAACCTTGCTCATAACTTTTGCAATATTGAAGATAGCAACTTTATATTTGGCATGCATGTGTATCTCATGGACCTGCATATTNCATATTTTGCATACTTCTTTACCAACATGACCCCAATCTAGAAACAAGAGCAGACAACTGTTACAAGCATTTTGTAAGAATTATTGCCCCTTTTTCCACTTAGAATATGCTTATTATTGATAAATCTTTGTTAAAGTTTGCGTACCACCTCAACAATTTTCTTTGGCCCTTGACATATTGCTTTCATATTTTGCATACTTCTTGACCAACATGACCCCAATCTATAAGCAAGAGCAGACAACTGTAACAAGCATTTTGTAAGAATTATGACCCTTTTTTCCACTTAGTAACTTTGAATATTTTGTTAAATTTTGTGTTTACATCCACTTTACTTCTAAAGTACCAAGGCTATTGCTTTCAATCTTTAAATACTTTCTCACTATCCTGAGGGTACTGTACCTGGCAAGTTGAATTTTACCTTGACCTTCGACCTTGAATCTCAAGGTCAAATTAATAAATTTTGATTAAATTGCCATAACTTCTTTATTTAGGATCATTTTTGATTCATACTTTGTCAAAACAACACTTACCTGACGTACCACAATGGACTTCACCCAAACCATCCCACACACGCCCCATCCCAGAAATCCCCCCTCCCAATTTTTTTCGCTTTTTTTCTTTTTCTCATTATTCCCCCCCTCAATTTGTTTTTAAAACATGGTAAAAAACCCTTTTTTTTGAATGACCGTCCAACTACCATCCCACCCAAGCTATTGCTATCAAACTTGAAATATAATCTTATTAGTTTGTCTTTTGTCTTTACAAATGTTCAATAGATTGTGGAAAATATACCTGAACTCAGAATCGCCTATAATGTACCACTTCTTTAAAACATAAGCCATCAATATGTTTCAATTATGGTCCTCTTCCAGTTAGAATATGACTATATTACCTTGACCTTATTGAATATGAACAATTTCGCCATGAAGGCTTACTTTATACTGTCAAGCACTTGAATAGTCGAGCGCGCTACATGTCTTCTGACAGCTCTTGTTGTTGTTTATTGACTATTGTTGCCTTTCATGACACACATGTATTTCTCACTTGCTTTTGCCGCCGCTTATATTGAAGCATCAATGCCACTATCTGTCTATGATGTATTTGCATCTTCTTCGCTAGATACAATCTATTTTTGTAAATACTTCTTTATTGTTTGAGTTGCTACACGAATACATTTAGTCTTGAACACAAATTACTTTTAGTCACATAAATCTGAAACTTCAAACGTTTTATTTCTAGGTCAATATGATTTATTGAAGAGCCCGCTTGCGGAAAGCTTCATATCACAGTCAAATAGATCGACTGTATGTGGAGAAAGCATATCAAGCCCATGTCATATTAATAACAACACATTCTGAATGTAAAAATCCTTAAAAATAAATATTTGATGTGCTATCTTTTCAGGTACAAACATGGATATGTTACGAAAGAGAGGGTTCCAAAACTGGGTCAAAGGAATGTTGAGCATAAAATGTGTAAAAGATGGGCTGCTGCCACTGTTGAAATATTTTTGCGATTTTCATAGTTCAGAAAATACGAGCAAATTATTTAAAACAGGTATAAGTGAATACAAGTGTATTCAGTGTACAATCAAAAACATACAGGATAGGGAGGAGAAAAAAGCTGGTGTACCGGAATGCCTATCAAACGGCGCTTGTGATAAAATATATGGTTGGATAAAGGGAAATCATGTTGACGGTAAGCCAAAGTGGGCCAACAGCAACAGTACTTTGTGGTCCGAAAGTCCCTGGGAACAGATTAAATGTTACATCTTTACTCCGATTAAAAAATATGAAATGGATAGCATGAGCAAGGCTGATTTAACTGCTGTCGCCCAAATCTGCAACAACTACGTATGTCTACGAAATAAGTTTGGGGAAGCCATTAAATATCTCAACGAGGTACGCATATTGTAATTAATATTTGTATTGTTAATTTTAAGAAACAAAGTCTTCGTACATTCTAAGAAGCTTAAATTTTCTTTTAGAAAAGTACATTCACATTTTTTCCTTTCACAAGATGATCACTACTAGAAATAAGATTGTCCATGATGGTCAAAATGAAATTCCTGACGAAAAATTGGAAGATGTCTTCAGTTGTGCGATAGAATGTTTGGAAAAGCTTGCTGAGAAGTTCCAAGATCATCGAGGGGAGATGGACAAACACCTTGAAGAATTAAAATGTGTATGTACAATTCTATTATGTAATAGTTAACTATCCATTGCTGAGCATATACACATAATCTTTATGCATCACTATTTGATTGTGTTGTATAATTAATATAAATATAAAAACTATAGGGATAAACTACTTAACTTGAAAGAAACATTACATACAGTATATCTTATAGTAATATCTATCACCATTGTATACCAAATAATGCAGCGCAAGAGTTGCTTTTAAAATGCAGATGTGATACGTGGATTTCCATGTATCATGGTCTTGATTTGGATTGCATTGCAAATACATTGGTCTTAACTATATCAATTACATTGAAATGTTTCAATAATACTTACTATTTAGTTTAAACGTATTTTATTTCTCACATGGAAAGCACATATCATCGGTTGTGTCAATTTTAAATTAGAAAACATATTTTAAATACAATGATGATGCCAAGACCTCACTGTCAGTAAGACAAAATTTTCAAAAATATTTTTGAGGAAACGCTTTTTGACTGAATACTATGAAAAAAGCACCGATTGTTGAATTGTTTGTGGTGATCATAACCTTTTTAACTTGTTCGCCCAACAACATTGGTTGTTTGAATGTTTCCTTTCAGCTTATTTTTAGGTTAGTCATTTTCGCAGATGTAATTTATTGTGATGTTTTTAGGTAATTGTCACTTTTTCTGATGAATGATCATTCAAAACAATACATGCAACAAAAACAATAACATGAATAATCGAAATACAGCGATTTACATTGTTTTTTAAAAACCTGGCGATGACGATGTCTTGATATTACCAAAACTTTCATCCGTCATCCAAAATATTTAGGATTGTGTGGTTCAGAACAAGAAAAACAAATATTTTTTTAAATCCTGGTACATTCAATTGAATAGTCATTTTTATTTGCTTTGTCAAATTAGTGATTTTCGTGCTTTTATATACATTTTAACATTTATTTCCAATTTATAATATTTATTGTAATATAAACTGAATATGTAAAGTATTGCCAGTGTACTGGTAGCATAACTGTTGAACTGTATTTGCGTATAGTGAGAGCGTTCTTTAGATTTCCCCCAAAGACACCAAGTACTGGTTCTAGTCCCAGGAAACGAACTCGAGAACGTTTCAACAAGCCTAACGCTTTCGATGCAATCTAGATAAAATAAATAGGTTTTAACTAAACTCTTTTTACGAACAATGTCTTTCTTCATTTCAAAATGTTTAGTTCTGAGATTACTATAATGTGTTTTGATTATACACGTACCCAACACATCACAAATATGTCTTGTTAAGTGTTCATGTCAATTAAGACAGTACATTCAAAACAATGATGTTATTGCTGTACGAAAATATCCATGATTCATGTTAATATAAATTCTCACATGTTATGCAGATCAAAGCTGAAGACTTTCGCATCACAACACAACACGAGGTGGATGCGATGGAAGAGGCTATACGTGAGCTGCAAAATCATATGTCCGACCTAAAAGACCGTCTAGATAATCATCAAAATCAAATGTCTGACCTAAAAGACCGTCAAGATAAACAGCAAAATCAAATGTCTGACATAAAAAAACTCAAGATAATCAGCAAAATCAAATGTCTGACATAAAAAACACTCTTACTGAATTGGAAAAAAATATTTCAAGCATGACACAGGTAAAAATACAAGTAGCAGTATATTCCTATATTTTCCTATATTTTGGAGATTTTTCCAATATTTTTCAAAACCTCCTATATTTCCTATATTTTCCTATGTTTTTGACATTTTATGTCCCCGGTAGGGTGGCATATAGTGATCGCACTATCCGTCTATCCGTCCGTCTGTCTGTCTGTCTGTCCTTCTTAAATTCCGTCACACTTGCGTTTAGGTTTCGAAAAATGGTCATAACTTTTGCAATATTGATCATAGCAGCATGCACGTGTATCTCATGGAGCTGCACATTTTGAGTGGTGAAAGGTCAAGGTCATCCTTCAAGGTCAAAGGTGAAAAAACAAAAAACAAACAAAAACGGCGCAGGAGGGGGCATTGTGTTTCTGACAAACACATCTCTTGTTCCCTCTATTTTGTTCTGAAAATTTCCTCTCTTTTTTAAAATACTTATAAGAAGTAATACTGCCTTTAGATATTTAAAATTACAGTGTAAAAGAGCTGTCCCTCCTCTTCCAAAGCATCACCATCTTGCAGGAGTGCTGTTGTACACCATTGTGATATCTATATGGACACCTTTGATGAAGTTAAATACAACCATTTCAAAGGTGAGAACAATTTATTATTTATTTTACATTAATTTATTTTATTTTGATATCTGATGAGAGAATGTTCTTGTACCGTATACTCAAGGTATATCTGCTGATTATTGAGATGTTTTATTGTCATTTTTATACCATAGCATCTTATTCTTGTTTTTAAGATATGCATCTACAGTTGTGTGTCTGATACCCATGAGATTAGATTGTTTTACAATTGGTATTAATAACACAGTGCAATTTTGTTCAATTAATTATTTTAATTTTCAATTTTAAATATATTTATATGCAGAAGCTGCCAGAAAAAATCTTATATTCTGTATGTACATTTTATCATATAGGATGTTTTGTTGTTCTTTTCATGTCTTTAAGTTGTTTGTTTGAAGAGTGTATAGAAATTGTAATGTGCATAAAATACAGAATTTATATTATATACCATGATATGATACTACATGTATGTGATTCATGTTTTTGGTTTCAATAATTTCATTATCAATGTTATGTTGCACTCCTATGTTAGGCTGTAAAACTATGTTTAATAATGTTTTGTGTTTTGTTGATTGTTAACTTATATTTTAATAAAAAAAAATCAGGTGTCCACATTGATGACCACAGTGTGTTTCTGCATCAGCATATCTGCCTTGGTGGTGAAGATGAGGGACTGTTTTGTTAAGTAAAACATGAATTAATGATTATTGACGGAAAACAAGTAAGTAAGAAGTTCTCTACATATCTTTAGAACATTACTTTTAACCATAAAATTCCTATATGTTAACCCTTAACAAGCCCAAACCTCCTATATTTTGATGCAAAAATTCCTATATTTGTATGCCCCCTTCTTCAAAGAAGAGGGGGTATATTGTTTTTGGCTTGTCTGTCATTCTGTCTGTCTGTCCAAAACTTTAACCTTGGTTGAGTTTGGTCGTAACTTTTGCAATATTGAAGATAGCAACTTCATATTTAGCATGAATGTGCATCTCATGGAGCTGCACATTTTAAGTGGTGAAAGGTCAAGGTCATCCTTCAAGGTCAAAGGTAAAAAAACACAATCCAAGGGAAGTTATAAGCTTAAAGGGAGATAATTTCTATACCTGCCAAATGATAAATGGAAATTTTATTTCAAAGAACCGCAATAGGGGGCATTGTGTTTCTGACAAACACATCTCTTGTTTCCCTTTATTTTCACCTTAAGTCAGTTGACGGCCTGCAGTAGCAGTAGCAGCAAAATGATACCCAATGTGTTTTACAAAGAGAGTGTAAATACACGCATTTATTTAATTATCCAGAGTCGGAAGGAAATGGAAAACCTAATTAACAACGACAAAAGCAGTCAGGTCACCCCTGATATGATTGATCAAGATACAGGTAAGATATAATTATGCCCCCTTTCGATGAAAAGGGGGTATATAGTTTTTGCACTGTCCGTCAGGCGGTAAGGCTGTCAGGCCGTCAGGCTGTCGGTCTGTCACACTTTTTGTGTCCGCTCTCTTATTCAAATAGTTTTCATTCGATCTTTACCAAACTTGGTCAGAAGTTGTATCCAGACAATATCTAGGTCAAGTTCGAATATGGATCATGCCGGGTCAAAAACTAGGTCATGGGGTTACTTAGTGCATTTTAAGGATTTAGCATGGTGTCCGCTCTCTAATTGAAGTAGTTTTCATCCGGTCTCCACCAAATTTGGTCAGAAGTTGTGTCTAGGTCAAGTTCGAATATGGGTCATGTCAGGTCAAAAACTATGTCACGGGTTCACTTAGTGCATTTTAAGGATTTAGCATGGTGTGTCCGNAATAAAATATGTTCAGGTTTTCCCATCGAATTAAAATTATTTATAGAATTTCGGCGGACTACGCACTTTTCCGAACGTGAAATACGATCGTAATCGCCCATTATTTATCCCGCTTTTGATTGGTCCAACATAATCACGGCGAAAATCGGGATTATCCGCCCGTGTTCGATGCAGAATTTTCTTCCGTAAGTAAACAAATAAATATCAGTGTTTCCCTTCATCTTCGCGGCGAGTCAAAAGGTGTATGCGTCAATCCGGGTTCGGTACATTTGACCTTCACTCGACCGAGTTAAAATCACGAGTCGGCCGTGGACACTAATTTTGTTCACGCATTTAAATTTTCTGTATAATCCGACATTCATAACTAAATCCAGTTTGGTCCAGATTTTGTGCCTTCTTTGTACATCACATTCACGCTTGTCAAGTGCGACAAGCAACAATCCCACTTGCCTTACATGAAAGACATGATGCCAGCTGTCAATCACATTCTTGGTATTCATATCAGCCAATCAGCGCTCAGGCAGCTGAATACATGCGTCCCCACATGAAGGTGTATAAATAACTGTAAATGTTACAGATTAATACTGATCTATCTCAACGACCGTAGCGCTGTAGATACTGCGTAAACGACTTGCTTTTAATGCAGAGAAAAAGTCTCCACAATCTAGAAAATGCAACACCGATTTTAAAACGCGCTACAAACTTTGTATTCATCAATCAAATTATAAAGCCCATGCTTTCCTTGAAGAATATATGAATAAACTGCATTTTAAATAAGCTTTTCAAAGATGTAAAAATCTTAATACAGTACGATCATATGACAATTAAATCCCAGAGTGAAGTCGGAGACAACAAACGCTTTTAAACGGATCATATTTCGAAATAGATTTGGAATGTATTTTTTATCGAGAAAACACGTCACTACCTATTTTATTTCTATGATAAGTATATGTGTTTTGATAATACTTGGGTCAGGGCACATGAAAGATTGGTCAGGGCTAGTAAGTTCTGAATTTACTAGCCCAAATGGGCTGGTTGAAATAAAAGTTAGTGTCGAGGCCTGCAATTGTATTTACCCTGCTTGTTTAAAATATAAATGTTATAAAAATATATTTTTTTGTTGCTGCTTCTTTAGGCCAAGGAGGCAGTAGAGCTGTCAGAGAAGCAGAAGAAGAAGTTATCTATCAAAGAGTGTCGGCGCTTCCTGTCCATCTACCCCTTCAAGAGGCGACGGTTGGAGGCTATAGAACAGTTCCAGGTGTGTATTTATGCCCCACATTAGGGGTGGCATATAGAAATTTGACTGTCTGTCCGTCTGTCTGTCAATCAGGCATTCTGTTTTCCGGAGATTTTTAACGCAACGCTTTCAGATATTGAGCTGATTGTTGGTATGTGGGTCTGCCTACATGACCTACAGATTAAGTGTGAAATGTGTTCCGGTTCATTGATTTTTAGCTTAGTTATGGGCCTTGTTTTCTCTAAAATAGCTGCTGTGTGGCTTCAAAGCGAAGTAGGGGGCATTGTGTTTCAAACACGCAGCTCTTGTTACAAATACTTTATGAGAGCAGTAATTTAATTAATTGATTCAATTGCGCTGTGGACAAGCAAACATTAAAAAGCGTATATGTGCCTTTGTTTTTTTAGATTTATCCATCGATGCATGTCCATCATATACACATGTCGAGCTACCAGAACGTTCACCAACGTCCAACATAAACAAGGTGGAGGATATAACAAAAGTTGCTAATGGTGAGTTTCGCAAAGCAATGATTGTTATGAAATGTTGTTAAAGTTTACGTGAATACTGTTTGAAGAAAACTAAATATATGTATATTATACTGCAAAATAAAGTATATTTAACAAGCCTTATTGGAAAACATTCGAACGAGCATCAAATAGAACAACATTCTCCAAATACAATGATAGCCTTTCTTGTCAACATAGCAGCTGAAATCAGCACTAAGGATACTTAAGTAAAAGCTGTCGCAGAATCGTCCTCAATGACCAACCTCAAGACCAAATTGGAATTAAACCAAGGTTAGTTAATTTTCTACCCTTTCAAGCCTTTTATATTAGTTTATTGTTTGATTATTAAGACAACATATCATCAGCAGAAGGCAGTAAAATATTTAGTTATGTTATATATATACTGTTCTTGTGTATAAAAACATCACTGTGAAGGAAATCATTGACTAAGTGTTTTTGACGGGGCATTTTGTATTCATGTAGGCTAGTGAATCGGATAAACTAAACTAGATTATATCATGTCCCTTTGTGATTTCGGCATCATATGATGACTGTTTCACCTTTCTTTAAAGTGGTGTGCCATAGAAACGAAAATTTCACAGCCTCACCAAAACAGGAAGAAAATGGTGATATTGTTAGAGCGGTATTCAATAAATTTTACTGTTTTCCTCAACCGAGAGGGCTTTGGAAATTATCCAACTCTCATCAGTCATCACATGCAGCTAATTGAATATTACCCACTACTTGTTTCCCTACTATTGTAAAATTTACTTATAATTTTCGAAAAGTCTTGTCAGCCAAATTTCGGTACATATTTTTCGTCATTGAGCGTTTTGTTTTTCCAATACAACCATGTTTAAACTATGTTTCAAATGTAAGTATTTTACTATTCATTATATAAGTCTGAAACTGGGTAACGTGAGGTCAAATACTAGGTCACTACGTTGAATTAAAGAAAATGCTTGTAACAACTCTAGAGGTCACAATGTTTTTGCAATTTCATGAACGTTTGTCAAAACATTTGTTCTTATGATATCTTGGTCTGGTTGGGAAATGGTTACAGTCTGTTGTAGAAAAAGGCCGCCAGTGGGCGGGGCAGTTTGTCTTATAGTAAAACCTTTGTAATGCTGTAGTCACTCTAGAAGTCATAATTTTGGTTAACACTCAATAATTTATGACTGTAAATTTGTACAGCTCTTGTCTACTGCAACAATGCATATACAAATGGATGTCATTTTACTTGGTTAATTATTATAATTGTTCTCTACAATGATTGCTTTAAGCATGTCAATGCATTCAAAACTGGCCACATTCCGGAGGTCACATCCATATTTTTAGTTGACATGGGTGAAAAGTCTAGGGCCATATTTGTCCTATTGTGTTGTTTTTAACCATGGCGGGACTCTTGATAGTTCATAGACAAAACTTAAATCACTCAATTTAAAGTGACCTTACCCTGACTGGCCCAAAATGCAATCCGAGGCTAAGGTCTTCATGTACCTTTACTTACACAAATATTATAAGACAATCTATTTATCCAAACTAAAGGTGTTTAAAGGATTTATTTTTGTTTCTATTCAAGTAACCGTGACATTGATCTGAATGAACCCAATTATAACTAAAATAAACTTCTCGTTTAGTTATCTTATGTAGATTGTCAAAGACATAAATGGTTTTATCATGGTGAGTATTTGGATAAAATGTGTTATTACTAACGTTAAGTATTCTGCTTCACATTTCGAATGAAATAAAAATGATTTGCGAGCATTTCATTAGTTTGAGTGGTAAATTATGCATTTCAAGATTTCAATACTAAAATAAGTGTACATATTTTACATTGAATTCATGGTATTTTTTTCATTACGAATAAAAAAAAAGTAAAGTATATACAGCTGTATACATATATATATTATATCAATCTCGAGACGAACCATCTATAATCACTCATCTACAATTCATGGTTGCTTGGTTATGCATTATTGTATATTACACATTCAAGTTCGATTTTACACTTTGACTTGTTCGTTAACATAGTTTATACGTTTCATTTTAGAGTTGAAAGACTTGTTGGTATTTCATGCGGACGAGGATTTAGACCAGGCAGTGAAAATCCGTGACAGTATAATAATGGCATGCAACAACGCAAAGCCTCCGGTTACAGTAGACCTGAGTGAACATGTGGGTACTGGCCAACCAATATTGTCTATCATCTCACTGATGGTGAGGGATTACAGATGTATACTGCTTCTAGTAACCCCAAGGTTAAATGAGGATTATATTAGCGGATTCCAGGCCCATGGAGCGTTATACCAGAGGATGCTTGATCTAAATGAACTGCATCGAATGGTACCACTGTATTCAGATATAAAGCCGTGTGAACTAGACGATAAGCTCATGTGGTTGAAGACCCTTAAGCCTTTTCGTTCTGCCTCAGACTTTATAAATTGGATTGGGGGTCAAATAGACAGTTTTCGTAAGATGAAGATGTGAATGTATGGCAAGCGGTTAAACGCATAATCCCAAGAAACTAGGTTTTTCATGAGAACCTAGGTTCTCATTCTGAGAACAAAGGTTCTTGCTTGAAGATTGCACATGGCTTCCAGAACCCAAGTTTTTATTCGATATCCTAGGTTTTCACCAGAACCCAAGTTATCATAAAATGTGCATCAAACAACGATAGCCTAGGTCGTTATTTGAAAACCAAGGTTCTGGTAAGAACCTAGGTTCTCAGAATGAGAACCTAGGTTCTCAGAATGAGAACCTATGTTCTTATGAAAAACCTAGTTTCTTGGGATTATGTGTCGAACATATGTGCCATAATCCGTGGTTTTTAATTTGGGAACCATAGTTCTCATGATAACCTAGGTGCCCAGAATTACACTGTGAAAACCATAGTTCTCATGACGAGAACTTAAGTTCTCATCTTGAATACTAAATCCGTGGTTTTCATTTGGGAACCATAGTTCTCATGAGAACCTAGGTTCCCAGAATTACGTGTCGGACGGCGTAAACTTGCTCGTTTGGAATACGGGACACATATTATTCAGGGAACATAGAACTTAGGTTATCATTTCAGAACCCCGGTTTTCAGCGCGGTTCGACGCATAATCCCAAGAAACTAGGTTTTTCATGAGAACCTAGGTTCTCATTCTGAAAACCAAAGTTCTCGTTTGATATCCCAAGGTTTTCACAAGAACCTAGGTTCTCGACAGCTTTTCGCGTCGTTCTCTCGGATATCCTTAGCTTTCATGAGAACACAAGATTTCATTTGGGATCATAAGTTCTGGTAAGAACCTAGGTTCTCAGAATGAGAACCTAGGTTCTCATGAAAAACATAGTTTATTGGGATTATGCGTCGAACCGCTTGCCATATGAATGCACAATAACGCAAAGTAATAATGTTATGAGTGTTCACGTAAACGCTACATACTGATTGGATAGCAAACATACTGTAGAGATGTCTTGAAGAACCAGACGTTAAAAAATGTGTTTTATTATCGGACATTGCCGTACGATTATGTTTACATGTTTGAATGTAAATATATTAATGAGAATGTATACGCTCTTTAAGTTAGATCACAATGCGTATGACAATCTGTGTTTAGGTATGTTATATCCCATAACAATTTTAATTAAATTTAGTGTCTGCAAATTCTTCAATACCGGTATTTTTGCATTTTCATCTCAAGCAAGTAAACATGTAAATGATTGTCTAGTAGGAAAATTAGGTAATGGAAGACCTATGTCATATTCTAATCCATCATATATTAAATTGTACTGGTTAATTATAGAGATATTTTCTTAGCAATATGTCAATTAAATCATATATATAGCTTTGATTTTGGATGATATTTTGTTTTTATGGTATAGGTCTGTGAAATAAGTGAAGACATTTATTGATGTATTTCAATCCATTATACAATTAAATATCTCGAAAGTCTGTGTCATTCTTTGTTGATTGTATTGGTTGACTGGATCTGAAACTGTTCTTACATATCTGGTTTGTAATTGTAAATCTACTAATATGCACTCGTACTAAGCTGTAATCAGGCTATTTTATATAGTCAGGATTTGTAATGAAGACGTATTACATTGTTTTGTGTATTGAAAAAGTATACATCTAATTAAAAAACGGTATGCCTCTAAAACCATGTATTTGGCTAAGAAGTTTGTTAATTTTTCAACTGAGTTGAAAATTGTGTTTATTGTTATCGAAATGGGGTATTGTGGGCATGCCATCATCAACCAGGTGGTTTTTATACCCCCATTACCATTGGTTATGGGGGCTATATAGGAGTCACTTTGTCGGTAGGTCGGTCTGTCCCAAACTTTCATCCGATCTTCACCAAAGTTGTATCTAGATGATGTCTAGGTCAAGTTTGAATATGGTAATGCCGGGTCAAAAACTAGGTCAAGGGGTCACTGCGTGCGTTTTAAACCGAAAGTCATGACCATAACTATGTCATTTATAGTAAGATTTTGATATTACTTGGCACATTTGTTCACCATCATTGAACGGTGTGTCATGTGAAAGAATAACGTCGATATTTCCAAGGTCAAGGTCACACTTTGAGTTCAAAGGTAAAATATGGCCATAAATGAGCTTGTCCGCGCCATAACTATGTCCTATATTGTGAGATTTTAAAATCATTTGGCACATTTGTTCACCATCATTTGACGGTGTGGCATGCGAAAGAATAACGTTGATATCTGCAACGTCAAGTTCACACTTTGAGTTCAAAGGCCAAAAATGGCCATACATGATCTTGTCGGGGCCATAACTATGTCATTCAGTGTGAGATTTTAAAATTACATGTATTCGGTACATTTGTTCACAATCATTGGACGGTGTGTCATGCGAAAGAATCACGTTGATATCTCCAAGGTCAAGGTCACACTTTGGGTTCAAAGGTTAAAAATGGCCATAAATGATCTTGTCCGGGCCATTACTATGTCATTAAATGTGAGATTTTAAAAGTACTCGGTACATTTGTTCACAATCATTGGACAGTGTGTCATGCGAAAGAATTACGTTGATTTCTCCAAGGTCAAGGTCACACTTGGAGTTGAAAATTCAAAAATGGCCACAAATGAGCTTGTCTGGGCCATAACTATGCCATTCATTGTGAGATTGTATTGGTTTATAACTTTTATTTGCATCGACCTGGCGGCGGGCCGGCAGTGTCAACCATGTGGTTTTTTGTCTACAACTTTAATTTGCATTGACCAATATTGATGCAACTTTGGATATAACAAGCATAATAGATACCACCTTGCCATCGCACTTGGGACCAGTTGTATCAAGGTCACTGTTACCTAATGTTTCAAAACTATGTTTGCTCAAGATTTTGAATTTCGATTGGGAATTGAACTTTTAATGTGTGAGTAGGGTAAAGAGTTTTCCAGCAGACCCTAGAAACCTTTGAAAACCTAGAAAAACTATGTTTCTTGTTATTATCCAGAATAGCACATTAGAAGACAAAACACTTTATTGAGGCTTAAAAAAAGTATACTACATACATCAACGATTGCATATTTTGAAAGTCTGTCAAAATATCTTAATTAGAGTCTGAATATACAGCTGTTGTAACATACAGATGTTACACATTTTTTTAAAGCCGTAATAGCTATGTTTTTCTCACCAGGGTCAACATAAACAATTTGGTTGCTCTTACAGCTATGACTTGGGCCTTGTTCACACTTTATTTCATTCTGATTACAACTACTATTTTCATTTCCAATTACATAGTTAGCAGCTGTTTTAAGTCATTAGTACTAGAACAACACTATTTTGCATGCTTTCGTAGTCTTAGGGTGATAGTGACCTGGTTTAATTAGCCGAGAAAGCATAGCTGTGTTCGGTTCTTTTCCTTTTGCATGGGACTCGTGGTGAATGTGTTGTTTTTTTATCCCAATGTTAAATTGTGGTGTCTGATTTTGTTTTTATACTGTATTTGATTTACGAGTATAAATAAACAAAATTTCATTGGTTGAGATAGTTGTCCACCAATGATGTATTTAATATTATCAACAGTTCAGGTTTAACCGCGTTCTTTTTGCAATCTAAAAATAGCTGATGTTGATACCCGTTTCTAGAAAATGTTAACAGATAAGTAAAGTGGACAAAGACACATACTATATTATGGCCATAACTGTATTACAAAAAGCTAAAAATCAAGTTTTGCATTCTCAGGCCAAATTTTTCGAATTTGAAACTTTTACGACATTATTTTCACAAAATTTGCATGAAACATTCTTTGTTAATGTCTGATTTTATATTCTTATTAAAATTATAGTGGACTTTTATCAATGGACATGCACATTTTTTTTTTATTAATTTACTATCATGCATTTTAAGTTGACAACACAATATTTAAGAAGTTTTGACTGTTTACGGAGTCAATAAAATAGATGTTTTCCTGTATTTTGGTAATTTTATTATAATTTATTACGCTTGTGTGTTAGTTTTTGTTTGGTTTCAATGAAACATTATTGTGTAAAAATACGGATTATCAGTAAGTTACATAACCGCGTACACGTTAAAAGGACTTGTTGATAGATTTTCGTATTTTGAAAAATATTATTAAATTATTTTACTAACAAAACGATAATACTTTGAATAGTTGTAAACAATTATAATACAAGGAAACAGATGTTATTTAACAAACGTACCTGCCTTTGGGATCGAACCCGGGACCTCTAGAAGCATTTACTCGTGACCATAACACCACCCAGGCTTCCAACATGTGTGGTGTAGTTTAAATCGAATGTGGGTAATACACGTTTTTTGCTAAATTATCCATGAAGAACAATACAAACGCTTTATAACTTAAGCCATAATATTATATAAACATATTTTTATATACTGGGTGACATATTGTTTTTGCCTGTCTGTTTGTTTGTTGGTTTGTTTGCACAAACGTTAACATTGGCCATAACTTTTGCAATATTGAAGATAGCAACTTGATATTTGGCATGCATGTGTATCTCGTGGAGCTGCACATTTTGAGTGGTGAAAGGTCAAGGTCATCCTTTAAGGTCAAATATATGGGTCAAAATCGCTCAAAAGGGGACATAGTTTTTCACAAAGACGTCACTTGTTATTACTGTTTTCTTAGTCAGGCGTCTTAGTTCGCTCGTTTGAATATATTGCATACAATCTTTTTTGAATCTGAGACAATCTTTTGAAGATTGTCCTGAGACAATCTTTTGAAGATTGTCATTTTTCAAACTGTAAACAAGTCCTTTCAACATGGAAATAATTTATGTTATGATCATAGTACTGTGCATTTTAACATGTTCGAGCAATATTTGCATTGATATTTATTAAAACAAGTTCAGCAGATACGTGTTGTCTTTTCATATAAGTGAATATTTCAGCGGTTAATGAATTTGTTTTTTTTAAATAATTATGGTCTTATATGTTTTACTTGTATATCATTCATGTAACCTTCACTCGCTATATAATTAATGATATCTGTTATACCTCATATGTACTTACTGTTCCGTACTAACCTTTTAAAGGGAATTGTTCGTATATTTTTGGCATATTCTCATTTAATGAATTAATCTGATAGATTTAATTATATAAAATCTCTCAGCCCGAAATAAATATTGGATCATATTTCTATTAATGTAAGCAAATCATGTGTTGAAGAAATTTGAAACGGAAATATTAGAATTATTACGAATTATACTATAATAGCTTCCACTTTGTAACGTATCGACTATATAAGAAATAGAAAACCTCACTGAGGGCCCTATGACAGAATAGTGACCAGCCAGGCGAACATTATGTAGCAAATATATGTAAATTCCAATAAACAAATTCCACCAATGTGTAACCATTTAATAACATTAAATATAGATGTTAGACTGATAATTATTAAGTTTTCGTACAACGAAACTGTAGCAGAAATATATTTGCGTTGTGAAACTTGCACAACATTCTAGCGGGCACTATTAGATCTAGTATGCGGACCATATACTGAATAGCGTCCGCTGACTAGATGCGCGCGCATCTTTACCACGTACTTTTCAAATCAACGAACCTGTTTAGTTTATATTCGCAAAGAAGAAACATACTTATGTGTGGTATACTATTATAAATTAACGTACAGATTGTCAGTATAAGAGAATGTTATTGTTGGTATTTGTCAATTTCTTGCATTCTTTTATTTTATTGTATTTGTTTAAAATGTTGGAATACTGCCTACTGTATTCGTCAATCTGCGAACATGACCATTTGTTCCATAAATGTATATTTATTTTGTTAATAATGTTGATGTGTGTGTGTTCTGAATGAAAATAAAGATTGCCTGACTTTAAATCTGTTATACGTGTTTTGCTTATCAACTTGCTACATAATGTGTCCTCAATAATTGTGACATGTCATATTATATAGACCATATTAGGGTATTATTACAATAATCATATAGTGATTTAATTCAATATTACCATGTACTAAGTAGGTTCATTCATTTAAACAGACACAGAGTTTTGTTATTGAATCAATAATAAATTGCCAAAAAAAAAGCGGAGGCACTATAGGATTGTTGTTGAAACGCAATCCAACCAAAACATCAGTTTTATTGCGTTAACAAGGAATGAGTTGCATATGTATATGCATATCACAACTGGATCAAGCCTGAACATTACACATCATTAACTCTTCTTATTAAAACTCAAGTATACATACAAATATATGTGATTCGGTTACCTTGAAAACACTCTCACAGTAATTTATGTATAACGTGATATTCAACATGGCACATGAATATGTGTCTGTGCTGGTTTAATAAATACAGTGTGGTTTATGATTATCACATGGCTATATACTGATTGAAACAGTACATATTTTAACGAATAAATCAAAATATCGTATGATACATTGACAACAAGAAACTATCGGCTTCTAACCACGTTTACTAGTTAGTTTAAACCTATTTATATCAGCTGGATAGCAGCGAAAGCCTAAGGCTCTTGAGTCCGTTTCCTGGGTAGAGCCAGAACTTGGTGTCTATGTGGCAGATCTAAAAAACGCTCTAACGAAACTGGGGATCGAACCCGTGACCTCCAGGTCGCTAGGCAGACACTATATCCACTACGCCACGGCGACCTCAGACGTCCATAGTGAATCCATATTGGGTGAATGAATAAACTCTTATTACTTAATATCTCAATCTTTTGGATAAGTTCGGTATACCGTTATGGCCATCACATTAAAATCCAGAGGGCGACAATGCGATAGTGCGATAGTACGATGGCGACAATGCGATAGTACGATGGCGACAGTACGATGCCGACAGTGCGACAATACGATGGCGACGGTGCGATAGTTCGATGGCGACAATGCGATAATACGATGACGACAGTACGACAACGCGATAGAACGATGGCGACAATGCGATAGTCACATCGTACTGTCATCGATATCGTATTGTCGCCATCGTACTATCGCGTTATCGTACTGTCGTCATCATATTATCGCATTGTCGCCATCGTACTATCGCACTGTCGCCATCGTATTGTCGCACTGTCGCATCGTCGTCATTGTACTGTCGCATTGTCATCTATCGCCTTCCGGTACACGTGCGCACATCGTTTTTTTCCTAGATTGAGCCACTTTTAAAATTACTTTACAGTTCAGCAAACCTTACACCAATACCCATTCTATAACTTAATAAGAATATGATTTCATTATAACTGTAACCGATTTCAAAGTACATCTTTATAAAGTCATCTTTTTTGTTTCTGCAATAAGAATAGTTTGTGTACCGGAAGGCGATAGTCGACAATGCGATAGTACGATGGCGACAATGCGATAGTGCGATAATACGATGACGACAGTGCGACAATACTATGGCGACAGTGCGATAGTACGATGGCGACAATGCGACAGTACGATGACGACAATACGACAGTGCGACAATACGATGGCGACAGTGCGATAGTATGATGGCGATAATGCGATAATACGATGACGACAGTACGATGACTATCGCATTATCGCCATCGTACTATCGCGTTGTCGCATTGTCGCCATCGTACTATCGCATTGTCGCCATCGTACTATCGCACTATCGCATTGTCGCCCTCTGGATTTGAATGTGTAACCATGATGGCATTAAAGGTATTCCGTAGATAAGCGCGTGATATCCGTAAACTATTTTATAATCGAAAGTAATGAGCAGCGAAGTGTTATTATTATTATAATTAAAACGTTTCATGTCAAGCTACTTCAGAAAGATAAAACCCTTATTAACATATATTGACATATGAATATTGTTAAATTTACGAGACAGTTTGAGGCATCTATAATTTACACAAATGTGGCCTCTTGAGAGGTAAGAAGGTTAGGTATACACATTCGTTGTTAACCACATGTTATTATTTTCACGCGTGTGCCGTTTGCTTTCTTTGTCGCCCATTTCTTCCATTGAAATTACACACTCGATCATCGTCAAATGCGTATGCTCAAACTGTGTAACTTCATTGCATTTTTGCTCGAGTTAAAATGTGGAACAACAACATCAAAATCCGATGAGTAACATAGTTCTGTATTTTGTATTTATTTTACTTTTATTGAGCTGTTTTGATAAAGTTATGATCCTGAATATATACTATATACCTGATACGTTTTACATCTGACAAGTATTCATAATACCGGTTGGACGTATTTCGGATACACGATTTGGAAATATTAGGAGTGTGAATTGTTAAGAATGCCATTCAGAATTATCATGAAATGTCATAATAAGATCATAATTAAAAAACATCGAATTTCGTTTGCATGATTTCTGTGAATATCGGAATTTTGATTTGATGTGCGCAAGGTATTAGACAACTCGTATTGATGCCCTACTAATACCCGTGTTGTTGTTATTTCAATTTTAATGACAATGCTTTTCCTAAGCATATCAGTATGATAATTATCTTCTATTATAATATGCCCCATTACATGAATTGTACTCTCTTGAAGTTTTTTTCTTATCAATTTACTTTTGTGAGTTAAGTAGTTTGGGGGATTTTTCGACGTCTATAAAAGTTAACCGCAAACGGTACAAAATGCATCTGTCTAGGTCATATACTTTTTACCCAATTTAAGTGGCATTGTATGTGCATGATATAGTATTACTTCTTTCATTTATGTTGCCAAACAGTGACTTATATTTCGTATAAACGGCTTTCACAAACAAGCTTTGTGCAAGATGATTCGTACTTCAACAGGAGTATAAGTAGCTAAAGGAACTTCAGCGGACAGGTTCTATAGTACCTACAAGACCTGTTCGCTAACGTTAACCCCGTATCGAAAATATACCATAGTCGTGACATATTTATATCACGTTATACACAAATTGAAACCCTAGATATGCCAGATTGACAAAGCTTTCATAATGATGTACAAAGTGCTCACTGTGAGCTATTTTGATCAACCTATGTCCGGCCTCTGTCGTCGTTAATTAAACGTTGATTAAGAAGGATCACCGTTTATAATATAATGTCAATGAAAACCATTTGGGATTTTTAACCCGGTTATGGGCTTGCCAAATCTATATACTTAGTCCACAAAACAATCGCCAAACATACAAGTGTAAATAAACATTGACCTCATGGCAACGCAGTTCAAATGGCGATGCGAGTGAAAACTGTCAAATTGCTAAAAACACGATGCATATATAAGACTGGGGTCTCTACATAGAAACAATCATAACAATTGAGGTTTTGCACTTACTTATAGAATTGTGTCAAGAGCTATTTGACTAAAACCTGTGAACCATCGTTATCGGCGCGTTTGTTCTCACGACTGTTCTAACAGGACCACCGCACAACGTGACCACTAACGTACGTACTAAAGCCATAACATGTCATTATGCTTGTGTTGAATTAAACATGATTGTATTATCTGTCATGCGATGTTAACATGGTAAACATCGTTTACATTCGATAATATACAACCTGAGTATTTTATACACACCGACGCACACAACAAGAAAGAACAGCACATATATGTGGACTGCTTGTCTCATGATGACACTGGAACTATGCGTATCATAGTATTATACATATGTTTCGACGAATTTACCATGAGTTTGAAATCTGGGTGGAAAAATTGGTCTATTAATATTAAGAGCATGTTACCTGAGTTCAATACATTTAAATACAATTTCTTTGCGATATATATTGTAAATTGATTTTCACTAAATCTCACTCTGTTGTTCAATCCAATATAGTATATGGTTTGTATTCGATATTATTAATGTTATCCACAGTATTGATATGATACACATTACGATAGGCGAATAAATAAAACAGTTTAGAGTCTCATGTATAATCTTAGCGAGTGTAAGCATGAAATGTACTGAACGTAAAGAGAAAAAAATGTATTAAAGTGACATGTAAATTAAACCGTTTAACATATGTGCTGGCTGTGGTGGCTAACAAAGTTGATTCGAATATGTATTTTACTAACACTTAAGAGGACCGTATGTAAAATAAGTGACACGACTTCTTCCTGACCTCTGTGGTTGTGCTAGGCTTTCGTCCAATAAACTGAGACTTTAACACACCGTTCGTTTTCAATTATAAGCAGTGTAACTAATAATCTTTGTTCATTGTAAGTTGGATATGTATTCAATTTAATAGACTAATACGTCCATTATTATAATTATATTGTGATCCGAGACTTTTTTCTATTAACAAAGTAGGAATCTCCATGTGGTATATGTTGCAACAAACCATTAGCGAAAGTTACTGTTGTTGAAGTAGTTCCGAAAATTCCAAAAAAAAACGCAAAATGCACTTATTTAGCAAACAAATACTTTCTTCATTATGCAGGGCAGTACAACCACATGAGTAGTACACTTGTTATATACACATTCATATTGTTAATTTGGCATTTATGTTGCATTTGTAAACATAATGACTTCACTATGAAGGGGTGAATATTACAATGTTTTTAATAGTTTACAGACGAATTGTCAATAAATTCCTTGTAGAATCGAAAACGAATTCGGCTAAGTGTTGGCTTTTGCGGTAATATTGAAACCCCAGATATGCCAGCTCGATCAAACGGTTCGTCGTTCCGATGCTTGTTATCAAAACATTTTGGCTAATGCTCTCGCGCTTTAAATCGTACTCATTGGGACTACAAATAGTTGATTATTACCGCAATCACTTCATTATTTATGAAATTAACAATTTCGATCAACAAGCAATGATCGTCCAAAATCTTAAATATGTATTAAAATATAATATACTTATATAACTGTAGTTATATTCACATATTGAGGATCATGCAAAGGCATGAAACATATAACGCAATAACCCATGTTGATAACATATTCAAACAGCATACATGTATGGTCAGTGACAAATTAAATTACATATATGATTCCTTCGTCTCCAGGCTTAAATGTCTTTAATACATTACACCGACTGTTCAATTTGCTGAACATTTCCTGTTTAATTTGCGTTTTTTACCATGTATATGACCTACTTCCGACTGGTGTTTTAATGTATATTTAGGTAGTCACACTCTGATAATGTTCAGTCTCAATACACGCCAGACACTACGATATATAATAGACCTCTTTATTAAAGTTACATGACTCCCATACGGGAGTACTGGAAATATAAGTTAGACTACCAAAAATATATTGTTGATATAATATTGTGTGCAATAGGAAAGCGTCTTGTAAAATAGTAGACTTCACTTCAGTTCTTTGAGTTATGTGCGTCTTCACACCGAACTAAGCATCAATAAATGAACATTTTGATATTCTGATGTGAATCGATGAAAGTGTATGCACATCACACGGTATTTGATCGGCAATGGCTAGATGGAATATGAAGAAGTGAAGCATGTTGCTGCCTTTCTGTCGATCTAAGATGAACATCAACAGACCGTTGAGAGAGATAATGACAATGGCCATCAGCGGGCATACATAGATGGCCATAAATGATCTCTGTCATAGCAACAGAAGCGAAATACATCTGGCTTTACAAATATTGCGAGTTCCGACAGTTTTCTTGGACTTGCATTGCACCTTAATAAAGAAACAATTACTACGCCTCATAAACCTGGCAAAAAAGAAGAAGAGGTTATTGGCATTAAGTTGTTAACGTCAATGAACTGATGGTTTTTGTTTATTATCATCCACGTAAGTGTTGGACAGTTTATGTACCGATTGGCCAGTTGGTATTTATATGCTGTGTGTATTTTCTTTTATAATGAAACCATGTGCATAAGTTATGATAAGCTTTTATTGGTGCAATTAATACGGCGACCGACATGAAAGCAATGTTTTTGTCAGCTACAATTAGGTTGTCATTTGGTTTCATTCATGATGTAACATATAAGAAGTTATCAATACTCAGCAGGTTTTAACAATTTCCAGAGCGCATTCTATAAACCACTGTGAAATTTATTTTATAGATAATCTCTTATTCCCATGGAAATCAATGCTTCAATACTTTGAGAAAATACTGATACTCTATTTCGAACTATTAAGTATTGTAAATTTTTACCTGAAAACTATTGATTTACTGCAATCATATTCTAAGCGTCGCCTAAGAGTTGATACTGTTCGTTAACCCGATGTTCAGACATCGGTGACATTAAACCTCTCCTATGAAATGATCGTCATCCCACTCAGACGATGGATACCTTCAACTAGGTGGCAGATGTGTTCAGCACATGATTTGATCCTATCTGATTGGATAATTGCAGTGAGTCGTTTGCCAGAGTCTAATAAGAAGTATATCCGTGATTATGGCGAGCATTCTGGACAAGCCGACGTAATCTCAAAGTAAGGTTTATGACATATAGTGATTAGCATGAAGACGCTTACCCATATCCGGACTAAATAAAGTCCATTTCTTCGTGCTAGTTAGATGATTTTTGCTGGTGCAGCTGTAATTCTACTTAATTTATAATACAAAAAAGCCGACGGATCACAGTATGTTTGCATGGAATGGCCATATCCACTGTTAAACAAGCAAAACTCAAAATGTCCATCTTATATTATTAATTATCTAGTCACTAGATATGCCAGAAGACTTACTAGTACAGTGCTTTTAAACTCTATCGAATGTATTTTCAAGCCATTCATGTGATAATTATCAAAGTTATGGCTGTATTTAATGTGTGGTATAACAGTGAATTAATTGATTATCAGTAATGTAACATAAACTGGTTCCTTTATATTACCAGCTTTAAGAGATGTTTTAAATTAACACACGAACCTTATGAAAAAGAAATGTTTTCATAAGCATGATCATAGAAATGACCTTTACCAGGTTTTAATTTAAGTTTTAAATACAGCCATTTTTCTAATCGACTTCGTTTAGTCATTGAAAGACAATTGCGACAACTTAAGTATAAAGGCAAACAAATATGTTTTATGTTATTAAGTTACATTGCCTTGACAAAGTTTTCATTCGTTTGTCTTGCAAACTATCCAAATCGCAAGCAGTGGAGCAAAGCAGGACCGAAGTACTTATTATTATTAATATTACACGAATAAAACGTTTGAATGGTACGCCCGAAACAGTCTACTTTTTAAATTTACATAAACACCAAAAGTTGACATTAACTTAGCACACAAATATAAACATATATGCTTAATTTAATATTACGCATGGTATTGATTTAATCATGAACTGTTTAAGGTGCTTTTAAGTGCAAAGAGACCAAAACTTTAACAATCATCAAGATAAGTCGACCGAAAGATTTAAAATTGTTTGTTCAACAAATTGAATCTACATTTCTCTTTATATCTAGATATTACCTGTCTGTAGACACAATATGGCTATCAGCTTCAATTTAAGGATCATCAAAGCGTAAAGCATCAACCGTTTCAAATGAATTTCCAATTGAAATCAAAGAAAAGTCCTGTCATTAAGGAGTCGTTGCTAGTAAACCAGTTGACACTTTCAGATTGTTTAAGTCTCTCTTTGTCAACGGATTATGCTATTAAAATTCAAGTATAGCTTTTTCCCAATGCAAATTCCGACCTCGAGTATTCCTTCACCATAACAACTCATCAAGTTATAAAGTGTATCCTGCCTGAGAGTGCCCTTTTGTGTTATTTATCATTACAGCAATTTATTGAGCCCAAGTGAGAAGGATCTCCACAGTGACTCAACACTGTGATCACATCACTGGACCAACAAAATAAACAGTTCAATCACGCAGAGTTGGAGATGAGTTTAAAACACAAACATACATTATATCTTCCTTTTATATAACAATTGTTTGTGTTGGTGAACGTGCAAAATGCAGGAAAAATACAAAACTTAAGTATAGAAACATGCACATATCACGACAAATTTTGTCCGATTTGAATGCGATATATAGGGTCTGTTGCGTTTCTATAACAACTTGCCATAAGTCATAAATTAATTACTTTATTTCATCCACACAATTAATCAAAAACTTATTGAGTTGTACATACGAATAATTCATGATCGTTCCTTATTCAATATCGTTCATAAATGTTTGTATTTAAAGTAATACAACGTTCTGTTAAATTATTTCAACATGTATTCACAAATACAGATTTTACCTTGACGCATTTTAGAATATAACTTTTCACATGTATTCGTTTGCAAATAATGCATAATTGTATATTATACTAATAATTGCAGCCAAGTTGTGTGTGACTACGACGACAGAGCTTCTTTGGATTATCATTTTGTCCATATAAACCAATACACTCGATTAAAACATAATATTATATGCAAAACGCATGCCCCATGTGTTTAATCGCGTTATCGTTACTACAATGTATATTAAAACAATTATTTTACAAAAATAAAAAGTAAACAGTTTGATTTCGTTGATTTCGTATCATAGCTTAAATGGACTAATGCAACATATAATGTAAACAGTTTGATTTCTTTGATTTCGTATCATAGCTTAAATGGACTAATGCAACATATATTGTACCTGCTATTGTTAATTTTGTTTATCTTTCATATAGCAAAAGGATCCCAGTTGTATTTTGTAATAAAAATGCAGAAACTAGTCCCTTAAACAGAATGTTCAATTATTTATCCGTTATGCAAATAGTGATGGTGCGTGTATAATACTCTTAAAATATTGTGCCATCCCAAAAATAACTATTGCACTTTCGTCACACTCCCAACGGTTCAATGTTGTTGAATATGTTAACGTTTTGTTCCCAGATTCCTGAAATATGAATCACCACTTTCCTGAAATAAAAGTCAAAGAATGCCTAATAATGTGATAAACTGTCGGTCTGTCTGTCGGTCTGTCTGTCTGTCGGTCGGTCTGTTGGTATGTCTGTCTGTCGGTCTGTCTGTCGGTCTGACTGTCTGTCTGTCTGTCTGTCTGTCTGTATGTCGGTCGGTCTGTCTGTAGGTCTGTCTGTCGGTCTGTCTGTAGGTCTGTCTGTCGGTCTGTCTGTCGGTCTGTCTGTCGGTCGGTCCGTATTGGTTGTCGGCTCTCTATCTCAAGTAGTTTTCATCCGATCTTCACCAAACTTAGTCAGAAGTTGTATCTAGATGATGTCTAGGTTATGTTCGAATATGGGTCATGCCGGTTCAAAAATTAGGTCACGGGGTCACTTAGTGCGTTTTTACATGCACACTATTCTGGGTCAATGCGGCATGTGGGGGTATTCGTCACCTCAGTGACAAAGCTTTAGTTATGCTTTAAATACATCTAACAGAATTGTAAACGTTTTGGGGGAAATGTTTTACAAAGCTTCTCACTTTATTGCGGTAATTTAGTAGTACACTCAGAAGAATGTGTGTATTACCCATTGTTCTATTATCCAAATATATTGATAGGAAATAAAAGCTTTGTATTTAAGTCATGGTTTGATGCTGGCATTAATTGTATAGGCGATACATTTAAAATGCAATCGTTATTTTTGTTAATTAATAAAATACAATGTACAATTCGAACATTAATTTCATTTATAATACAGAAGCTAAAAAAGCAACAGCTAAATGTAAGGCAAATATTATATATCTTGTCCTACCCAACACAATATCAAACCCTTTTAGCCCCCCTGACTTCAACTAATATTAAAAAAGGGAAAAGACTATTCAACATTCTAACTAAAATAAATTAACAACCATCAGTTAAAGCAAAATGGTGTATGAAACTCAATACCATAATTACGAAAAATAATGGAACTGCATTTTCTAACTACTCTTTCAATACGCAATGATATAAAGGTACAGTGGTTCCAATATAGAGTAATTCACAGGGTACTTGGAACAAATATTCTTTAGAATAGCATGAAAATTACTGAGGATCCATTATGTTCCTTTTGCAAACAAAGTGATTAAATTTTATAACATTTATTCTGGGAATGTTTGATATCTAAAACAATAATTGATGAGATGATACCAGGAAAATCATTTCCGTTCATGAATAACAGAATTTTTTTCCTTGGGTGTTCAACAAACTCAGCTAGAGAAATAAATAATAATATTTTCATAAATAAGCTGTACTTATATTAGAGTAAAATTAATAAATGCTTTAAAAGCATAACAGGAGCCAAGACATACATAAAGTATGAACATGATAAATAAAGAAAAATATCAACTAAACAAAATAATTCAGAAACCTTTGGCAGTGGATTAGAATGGTTTAATGCTACTGTCGAACAAACTTAGTATTTAAATTTGATGATTGTTGTAGATGTTTGCACATTTGTACAAATACTAGTTGAACTAAAAGTACCATTGCTAATCTTAAATAAAATTAAATGAAGGACCTATGAGTCGTGAATTTAAATAACATGTACATGTTCCTACTATTGTTTTGCTATAAAACAATTATCTTAATATGCAGCGACTCTTTGATCTTTACAATTTATACAAGTTAAGTATGTATAAATACTCGAAAAAAAAAACTTCTTTGTTTAACTATTGCTTTAATGTTTTTCAACACACAATTACATGCACGTGCCTTATACTTTAAGTGTTTACCCTGATTATATGATGAACCGATATCATGTTGTTAAACAGATAAAACTTTCTTTATAGTTTGCACTAGGTGTGTAAACTTTAAACGTCCATTGACATAAAGCATCTTTTTCCATGTTATGATATGTTATGTAATCTTCAACAACGACATTATACTACCTGTAACTGTTCTACAACAAAAGTAATATTTTGACCCTTAAGATTATGATATTCTTTCTTCTAAAGTAAAGGTAGAGACATTTTCCACTGTACTATGATCATTGCTTTGTATGTCATTGACGTTTATTGTTAACGTATAACTTTATATGGCTTGCATATGTGTTTTTGTATATGTATTTGGTTGAAGTCTCGTACTAAAATGTGAAGAAAAAAAATGCCATTTAAGTTACAGCATAATTAAAGCCACACTCTTATCAATTGTGCATGCTTTTATTTGTAGCTTTAATTTTAAATCACAATATTCATATTATTTTATACGTCAACGAATAATTATATAATTCCACACAATTTACCTTCAGTTATTGAGCGGGTACCGTACAGCCAGGAAGCGGTCCATGTTCATTACAATGGTCTCTTATATGGTGCTTAAATATTTTCTGTTTATATATTCAGTCATTGGCGTTTATTCTGCATTTTTGTTAAATACCATCAACGGGAGCATTGGATAATGGGGACCATATTGACTACAATGTACTACGTTCAATTCAATAAACACATTCGAGAAACATTCACTCAACATTCGTTAGCATAAATACTCATTCAAATATGCTGATTAGTATATGCCAATGTTGTTGATGCAGAACAAAATGACAGGATTAATATATATGTTTTGTTAAATATATACTATACTGAAAACAGGCGTGTATGTCAAAATGTAGTAAACCAGCAGTTGCAAGATGGAATATGAAGAAGTGAAGCCTGTTGTTGCCTTTCTGTCGGGCAAATATAAAGATGACCAGATCTTTGAGAGAAGGGATGACTGTCGCCATCGATAAACATATCACGCAGATTGTCACATACAATTTCTTCAAAAGCAGCATAAGCTCACCGGCATTGAAACAATATTTACATAACCGAGAGCAAGACTTATGCTTGGATCGAACAGCTTCTTTATAACCTACTCTTTTATAAATGTAATATAGAGCTCAACAAAACGAGGCACAGATAATTGTTCTGATAACCATTTACAGCTATTTTGATATATTTAATACTCCTCGTATTAAATGTATTAACGCCAGTTGTTTATTAAAATAATGGCTTTAAATATTTCATGAATTATTTGGGGTTGAAAAGGCAAGAAATTATGACGTTCGCCGTTTTAGAAATGAAAGCACGTGATTAAGTGTACTTACGTGACGTTATTGATTATCCCGAATATAAAATATACTTGTTCGAACTTGTTCGTAATGCCTTAATGATATTTTCATGATGTGATGTTATAATGCAGAGATAGTTATGCCTGCCCATTATAAATTCACAATTAATATTTTGGAACGATAAATGTTTTAACGTTTAAACATATTATTTGAGGAATATTTATCATATGAATAATATATAATATATTCAATATATATATTAGTCTAGAGTTTAATATATGTATTATAATATTTTATGTTCGTCAACTGTTTATGACACTGCGTATTGTCAAATGTTGTCATATAAACATTTTGTTTCAGGATAAATTAAAAATGCAATTTTAATAATTAAACCAACCATGTTTGGTAACATAATGCGGTAAGTATTGTTCTCTTAAATGTCCAACAATAATTATTTTGTATACACACACCATCAATGAAACCTATAAGATACCAAACATGCAAATATTGCTTCAGTTTTGCAAGACCGCACTGACACGATGTGCTTTTAAAACGACTACCATTTTGCGTTTAATTTACTATTATAGTGTGAATAATCATAAAAAAAATATTATTTCACTTTTCTTCATCTTTATGTTTCTGATTATTTTAAGGACCAAATGATTGTTTGTGTTATCACAATTCTGAATATCCGGCTTCCATGTTTAAGTTTTACTCCGTGAGCTTAGCTGTACGTAATCCCGTTCGAAATGTTCTATATATGACTGCACATCTAACTGCTGCCTCTTAAACCAAAGTAAAATTATGGCAAAGATGTATTGTATCTTCGGTGTACCCCTCAAAAACCTTTCACGAACGCCTGAAGACAGAATACGCTTATTTATCAATCCGTGTTGCGTATAAGTTTTAGCCCTGTGGATTCGGAACAAATTATAGTCACAGTCAATATAAACCGCTTCAAACCTGTTATGTGGAAATTATTTGTCTGACTGATATGTTTGATATATGTTTTAAATACATTCATTTATAAAAGCATCCGCTATAACGTTTATGTATTTCAGTTAAGTGCATTTTCATGAAAATGTATATCCCTATTAAAAGTCCAGACCAATACACGCTATATAGACGTGTAACCAACATAATTATTTTGATAATCGCAATTTGTATTATGACAACCATAACGAAGCCGCGGAATCGAATGTTTGAAAGTTTGATATAGGGATATGTTGTATATAAAAATGTTTAATTAATTTACGTGCGTTATTGCAAGAACATTTGAGTTTCATGTTGTATGTGTTAACCCTAAGGGCAGACTTAACAAAAGACGTTTTGATCTTTGAAGTTGGACGACATGTTATATCAATGTTATAACAGGATGAAGACTTAGAAATATAAGTCATACACAACAGAAAACCGGAAAACTAACCGAACACGTATTTCAATTGTACAATAAACGAAACAACGTCTAATCACAATTTGGCCACGTGTTGAGGGGAACAATGTCACACAACGTAGTTTTTGTAAAATCCTTCAAAAAACAAAAACTGCGAGAAATCCGCCGACCGCGAAGAACCAACGATATGCAGTACTCATAAATATCCTTTCGTTTTGTCAAAATCCGGTTCTCGGAAAACAAGCGCGGACATACCGTTAGTCCCCAGCCGACACTTAAATCCTTGTTCAGGCACATCGACAAATATACAAAAGAGCCTAGTACAGACAAACGAAAAGTATAGTTAGTAGCTAAGCCACACTATAAACATCTTCACATGACCATACTAAAATCATGTTAATTGCTAACATAATGCGTGAACAGAAGACAAATGTGGTCTCATTTTGTTGATTGAGTTTCATCTCTTTGTCTGCTTTAGCTTCATTGGAAGCTATATAATAATAAAATTCATATTAATGATTTTTGAAGTTTAATCTGGATCGATTTGACACGAAGTGACACTGTGACCTTTCGACCGCC
Organism: Dreissena rostriformis; assembly: GCA_007657795.1. Taxonomy (NCBI): domain Eukaryota; kingdom Metazoa; phylum Mollusca; class Bivalvia; order Myida; family Dreissenidae; genus Dreissena; species Dreissena rostriformis. Next base: position 64,969 of record VMBQ01003599.1, on the reverse strand, counting down.
ATAGGAAGTACCCACGCCAATGGTTTGCCAGGGAGCAACAAATACGCCACTGCCTGTATCCGCCACTGCGTCATTGTCACGTCTTCTTTTTTATCCAGAATTATTTAACGCATTAACACCCTTTGTCTGGTGTTCAAATGAAATTGATCGAAGCGTGTTATATAACGTAATCCTTCAGCAATCGGAAATTTATTCCTGCATGAACGATTGCGCCCGCTTGATATTATTTCATTTTAACCGGCTTAATGCTAGCATAATTCACGGCGGATGTTTTTACTCCCGTATTGTATTGGAAAACATGCAAGGACTTTACCATGAATTTACAACACATATGTAGCTTTTATAACGTTTTGCAGTATAATCAGCAATATTTATAATTACAAATGTAACTCACAGAGAGGAACAGAAATGTTTTGTTACAAAACAGCTTTTAGCAATTTGCTGTTGGTCCCTCCTGCCTTTGCATGCTTGGATTATATTTTTGTTAAACTTAAAGAAAAAATTAGAGACCTAAACAAATTGAAACGGAAAACATATTCATTTAAGTTTATATTTTGAGAATTCATGTTGAGCCAATAAAGCTCATAGTTTTTAAAATACATATGCATCATCATTCAAATGGTCCACACTCACACACACTTGTTAAGATGATCTCAATTGCATCTGTCACTTTCTCGTGACTGTAATCGTTTGAAGGAAAAGCAAATGTTGTTAAAACGATCCAAAACGGATTCCTAAAGTGCTTTCTTTCATTTGGCTAGTCTGTCTTGACACTGCTGGTCCTATTTTCAATAGAATATTTTGTCGTTGATCTGTATAGCTAAATATGTTTTATTTCAAATGTAAACCACATTTACATAAAAACTGAAACATATAACTTAAAAAACCCCAGTGGTTATTGGATAAATTATTAGAATAAGATCAAAGGTAGGTTATAGACGGTTTGAAATGTGTGAACATATGTTTGTAAATTGTGGTGTTTAATTTTAAGTTTATATTGCAATAAAATGAATCTTGTTAAGTTTGAATTGTTTTACAATTTGTTGAATTCCCGATGCACAGTTTCCAGCACAAGGAAACACTTTGAGTCACTAAATGCAAAAGATGGATGAAATTAGTAATGCGTCTTAATTAAATATACATAAACAATACTTCAAAATAATTTAAATGTAACCTCATTAAATACACATCTGCATCTGCAATTTTTTCATAACTATCACTTTATTGCGTGGCTTGCAAATTAGTTATCCATATTCCTGTTCACCAGTTTACGATTGTACTGTTATAGGCTCTCCAAAATTGTTGTCTAGTTTGATGACTTGTTTGTAAAGTATGCGTTGATGTAGTTTGCTTATCAAAACAATCAATCAGCCTAATGAGAATTGGGTTATTTTTAGAATTTGTTAAGTCAGCATGACATTGAAAGGAGACCGTACACACAGCACTGAGACATAATTCATAATCTCATAAGACAAAAGAATAACTGGAAAAAGTACATAATTTAGGATTGTGTATATGTTTTTTTCAACTTATTATGTAAACTAAATTCACTTAAGCGCTTAGAAATGTTAACAAAGAAAGTATCGTTTTGATTGACATCAATCGGAGATGATATTAAGTTAAACTATTGTGTTGAGTTTTTTATTTTTGTATCAAATATGTGCCCTGGTTATTCCGAAAAGTATGCGATCGTTTTCTGATAACCTAAGATTTCTGTCAAAATGCTAGAAACTCTGATACACTTTTAAAGCATATTATCAGAAGTATAGAAGTTTCATTTTTATACCGATTTTGTAAAGAAGCATTTTTGGTGACTTAAATGTAATTATACGGAAATAATACTGCCAGTATGTCCAGTATAATACATCATTTAAGCCTATGGGAAAACGTCTCATCTAATTACCCTGGTCACAACGTTCATTTCATATCCTGTTATTGCCATTAAATTCGAAAACTGTTGACAGCAAGGCTCAAACATGAGGGCTTAATCAGTCTGATGTTACCGCAGAATAAGTGAAAATATTATTCATGTACGGGTTTTATTGTATTATCAGTACGGCAATTCGGTTTTAATACCTTTTACAGGCGTTTACGTCTATAACCAGATGACTAGAAGAGAAGGAGGAAAGTTAAAATAATTCTAAATTAATGGCATGGGTTTGTCGTCCTGAATAAAAGTATTTGGGGATTTAGTTGGCGTTTTTCAACAGTCACTTTATTGTTATACTCCACATTGAACTAAAGCATTGAGCACTTCCAGATGTATGCCGTGATCGCGTGTTTAATGCTTCTGATCCTAGCTTACTCTGATCCTAGCTTCTCGGAATCGGAAAATGATACAGTAATTTAAAACTCAATACACAACGTCATTGTAACAAGATTCATTCATTTGTGTCTGCAAGTGGGCGACATGGGAATATCGTGTGTTGAAATGCATTAATTTGTCATCGTTCAATGCAAAATGCTTGTAATTTTACTAGTTTATCCGGCATTTAACAGGCATGCCCGAGAAATTTGTTGAGGTTTAGACAACATTATCAATCCTCTTGCTGATAATGCTTTGCCACTGCATCGATTGATATGCAATACTTTGATTATTTTGATTTGATAATAAGCCAGATACTTTTGAAACAGTCCATGCCCAGTAAATTTAACTTTACAATCAAGCAAAAGTGCATACGTTCTGAAAAACACGTGTATTTATATGGCAATATATTAAAATATTTGTTATAGTAGTATTTTTTCTTTTTAATGTTATGTTCTTATGACGAAAATAGTCGCACATTTCGAAACAGATTGTCGTGCTTTTCTGAAGATAATTTAAGCTTTGTACACAGCAATAAATCAACAGTCGAAGGAGCCATTATGTAATTACAGCAATAACACGTTAATTTTTCAGATTAACCAGAGTGACAAGTTCACATATCAATTCGTGTAGTTCAACAAATGTCGAACAATCTACGTTGTGAATCATTATTTTATTGAACTTGATAATCTTTAAACATATGTCAAAAAAGAGACGTCGTCATCTGGATGCCAATTATGATGCGTGTGTATTCTACATAGTTGCACGATGCTGGACCATCGAGTATTCAATTCATCATCTCTTACACTTGAACATTAGTGTCTTCGTTTTAAGACATACAACCACTAATACACAAATACTTAAAGTATATTTATAAAATACATACTTTTTAAAACTATATTTATGCATAAATACGTGTTTATCATTGACCTATTATGCGCGACGAAGTCATAAAATGGCGGTTTTATTTGTTATAAACTTTCCGGATATTACATATTTTATTTTCAAAAATTTCTAATATGTTTCTTGTTTTGAAATTGCGACCAAGTTTTGTATTAAATACGTTAAATTAATATTCCGATAAATGTGAGCGTTCATGATACCCTTCGATTATTGTGTGATTTTTCGGGTGCGTCTTTTATGCGACAATGTCAACGCGGTAAATCACACTGTTCGATATTGTCCGACGTGGTCATGTGGGTAATTCGTGTTAATAACGCATTTTTGTTAATTTCAATTAAACAATCCAGACAGGGGTACTGTCATAATGCCCGGTGTAATAAATGGTTTAAACCTATATGAAAGCATCTCATCGTATACCACTTCTATCATCGGAAATTACTCGTGATAGAAATCACATCGTAGTCAAAATCTGTTGACATTAGATCTTAAACACGAGGTAAATATAAGTATCATATATGCAAATCTGTTGTTGTAGCTGTAGAATCAGTTGGATAATATATTTTATCACATGCTATATCCTGTGTTCAATTAAATACAGACATTACGTATTTTTTATATTACATATGTGTAATACGTATAGATTATTATATGGGGAAAGTGTGCCTTTAGTGGTTATTGGCACACTTGGTGAGTTATTTGCACGAGGGCTTTAGCCCGAGTGCAAATAAACACCAAGTGTGCCAATAACCACTAAAGGCACACTTTCTCCATATAATGACCTGTTTATTGCATATGTTCATCATTTAATTTTTTTCCTTCACTTAAAGTTATTACCGAACCAGCTTTCCGTACTTTTATTTTCATTCAACTGATGGCAAAATTTATGACGTTTCTCGTGTGACGTCATTTATGTGACGAATTTTAGTGACAACAATTCGGACGTTGTGGTTTATTTAACAGTTCAACATTTATTTAAAAAAGCATGAACGAACCCAAAACGTATTTCGGATTGTGTGTTTGTAATGTATAATTGGAAACTTGGAGCATTGGATTAAAGTTGTCATTGAGGTAAGAGTGTCGTTTACTAAATTTTGATGTTGGATGACTCTTGTTAAACTTAAAGCTCAAATAGTGTCATCAATCGGATCAACAGTAAAGTTAAACTTTTAGTTGCAATCGATATTTTTTCATTATTTCAATTGCTTCATGAATTGCTAATTTAATGTGGCGGTACAAAAT
>VMBQ01003599.1:22904-58590 GCA_007657795.1 Dreissena rostriformis | reverse complement strand
ATTATTATTATTATTGTTGTTATTATAGTATTATTAGTGGCTATTTGTATGGGTATTTTTCGTAAAATATGTCGCCAATGAACGTTTGAGTATTTGTTTCAAGTATTAAATTAACTTATCTTGATTTTTGCTTGGTACTTATCATTTTCAATATGTTCGTATTTATCTATCGCTGTTTTCGACTTGTTCATGAATTTTTGGCAAGCCAGTGACTATTTAAGTTAACAGACAATTTATAATTTAAACATCAGCATTACGCTTTGATATGATTTTATATCGCTACAAATATGTTCCATACGTTAATGTAGCTTACAAATAATAAGTGAGGTTATTTACACAAGTTTTTCAGGTACATTTCAATAAAATAACTGCTTTAGCATAAATCCGGCATCGGCTGTGATAATGTATTAAGTACACACCATTAACGAAATATCTGTAATGCAAGTTAAATGTAATTTGGCCTTTAAAGCGCTTGTGGCTGACCAAACGAAGACACATATACAATTTTAATCAAACTTGTTAATATGTATTTATTAGGATAATTAATAAAAGTATAAGTTGCGTAACATATTTAAGTGTATATCAGACGCGTGTTTGACGGTTGTTAAGTACGTTACATACACGAAATTATGTGATTAGTTTGGACACTAATTTTGAATGGCATAGTACATATTGTACTATTGCACAGTGTCATCGCAATTTCCACATTTGTTCTTCCTGGTATTCAGGAATTAATGATGGTATCGTGTGCTTAAATGCAATAAAATATCCTGTTTTCAACTATGTTAAGTGTTTCTGAATATAAAGGCAATTCGATTTATTCTTTTGTTATGTGAGTATTATGTAAGTTAATTTGTTAACATGCTATGTGTTTGCAAAAGCTTTTGACACTCATTTGAGTTATATGCTTTCCAGTAATGTTGTTAACAAATTGTATGACCGAATATAATACAAAATTACAGCGGTGATGGTTTTATTATGAATAAATTATCTATTTGTATAATTTTTTGATTTATGGTTCGAGGACATTCATTTCGATGTGATATGATTATAATTTTAAACCTGTGATATGTCTCTTTCCTCTAAGCCGTCAGAAACCACTGATTTGTACATGTACATATTATACACGCATTGGTAGCTAGATTTGAAACGCAAATCAAAGCAAGACTGGACACAACACGAGCTAAATAATATTATATTAACTACAGCATTTCGAGTGATGCTTCTCATTACGGCCATCCCTTTCTAAATTAAAAACGTCAGTACGGTTTTCGAATTTTTTAGTTAATTCAAATCGCAGTAGTGGTTATATTTTTTATTTATTTTTAAGGTGTTGATATAAATATGAATCGCATTCACAATAAAGTTAAGTCTCTTTGTTTTGTTGGACGTCATTAGAAAATAAAACAGCGGCGGTAAAAAAGTACACCTTGAAAAAATCTAATATTAGCCCTAAACTATATTGACTGAATTTTAGATTGAAAAATACAAATAACAGCAACAACAACAATATATAGTGACCATCAACAGGAAAAGAATAGTTTCAACTTTTTCTCTACTTTGCATATGTATAATTATTTGTACTATTCAGCAAAAATTGTTCTGTAATCTGGTAAACTAAATGCACCGTGAAATATCAAGACAACGTTTTGCATCTCACGCTTATGATATTAGCTAACAACTCTTTCAAACAGTCTGACACGTTCTGCTTTGGTTCACTAGTGAAATGCATAATGCATGCTAAATATTCGCGATCTGTCAAAGAAAGCAGCCGGGCTGCCTCCCGATGTCATATCCTATTGTTTCAATACACAATGATATATTTCAAAGACAATGTAAATAATTCAAATGACCATCCTTTCCGAAATGAATCATGAATCAACACGTTGTTCTGTTGATGTCGGAAATAAATGGTGGGTTCGAAATTCTTGTCAACAAGCAGGGATTTAATCATTCTTGCATTTATTTCATTTCGTTTGTCTCTGAAATATCTACAATGCTGTTCTTTTCTGGTGAATATAAAACTATTGGGTATTAAAATAATATTTCATTTAATGGAATTGTTATCTTCATTTTTTGTCTTATTTAAACTGCAATATATTGCGTTTAATGTGTAAGTACCTTTGAGTCTTTTGTGTTCAATTTTGGGCTAAGTGTGAGGTTCGGCGCATACGTAAAGCGGTTTAAATCCCAAAAACATTTTCATTACATGTCAAAGACAATGAGGTCAGAATTCAAATTTGAGTGTAAACATCAACATAATAATTCCTACGTTGCGTTTTTACATCTATAAACCATAACTACTGCGAACTGACCGTAACTATGATGTGACCACAAGTGTTAACATTTTTATGTAAAGTGTTTTGTGTTTTGTCCTTATTGTAGAGTTACTTGGCCAGTTGGCTTTATTATTGACATTTTCTAGTAGTATGAATTTCTGTCCGATATAGTTTCCGATGTATCATGTGTCCATGATATTATATTTACTCACAAGTTCGTTGACTTTGATTTCGGATTCTATTGACATCCAACGTCTGTGCGTGTGAATCAAATTTACTTTGCTCTTCAATATAAAGAAGTGAAACTCCAGAGGCTGCAGCAGTATTGCATTTCTATCATACACACCTTCGTGGGCCTTTATTAATGGCAAGGAACCAATTGCCAAAACGGTACAGTACGGCACAAAACGAAACAACATATACACATAGTAGAGTAAAGCTGGGGTCACCGCCTTGGAACGGTCAATGCTAAGCACTGGGGAATTGAAGTACTGTTTTTTTAATTTTAGCAATTGCATTTATTTGTGTGTAATGTTGTTGTTAAAGGCTTGAAAACGAAAATACCAAACTAATGTAACTTGTTTTTTTAAGTATGTTTTATGACAATCTTGATAATATGGTTTTAGTAACAGTGAATATGGCCATTACAAGCAAACAGAATGTGAACCGTCGGCCAATTGTTATTATCGTTATAAATAAAGTAGAATAACAGTTTTACCAGCAGACGAGAAGTAATCTATTTAGCACGAAGATATGCAACTTATTAAAGTCTGATTTTGGGTAAGCGTCTCCATGAAAATCACTATATGTCAGTCAGAAATCAATTCATACCTATTCTAAGAATACTCTATGTTTCATAAAAATATATTTTAACTGATATGTAATAACCCTGCGGACTCAACAACGCGAAGTGACATTCAAACTCTACAGACTTTTATTGATATAGATGCATATGAAGCTCCTAAACATTTTGGCCGTGGAAGGGGTGTGTGCATGACAGGTGTCCCCTCCCGAGGATATAAATACTGGTTCAAAGGAAGCTGTGTAAATTCCAAATATTAAGAAATTTGAAATCTGTATACAATGTATATAAGGATTTCACTCGCGGAGACACTGTTTCCCGTGAACCGTCACGGGAAGTAGCCACTCCAAGGATTTGACACTATGAGACAATCGTGATACATCGACTATCTCCGGAATCCTCCGCAAGATAGGCTTATGCAATGAATCGTCTGCTGATCCAGAGTGAAATGAATCGTCTGCTGATCTAGAGTGAAATAAATCGTCTGCTGATCCAGAGTGAAATAAATCGTCTGCTGATCCAGAGTGGGTAATAGATACGTCGCTGTCTGTATCAGACAGGGAGTAATGATCACGACTTTGTTTTAATCATGACGTATTAAAAGCATTGCACGCACTGGCGGATGTCCCTCATGACATTCATCGAAATTAATTATGTCATTAATAGTGCATCAGATGGAAAACGATTCCTGAACAACTGTGCCTGGTTCTAATCATAGCTGTGGAACGGTTTAATTACAACATATTGATGCCGGCTGTTTTCACTCCTACCTTGTTATGGATGTATTTCAATCGTATGTGGGTTGATTATGTTTTATGTTTAATGCTCATGCTGATAATAGTGTTTAATTATTTAAAACAACCTGAAGCATAAACCTTACTGTATTAACTGCCATATGAATATCGTAACAATGTCATTCTCATATTCATATTGTAGTAGCCAAGGTCATATTGTATTTACAATACAATATCGGTTGTAACATAAAAACGGCCTTTTCAGTGGAACATATGGTTCATTTATTCCCACAAAGAGTAAATATAACCATCGTCACGCGGATATGTGTCATATTTCATAAGCGGGCAGGGTAGCTCCAGCCCAGCCGGCGCATCCGATACCGGTGTGTATATTTTGAAGCTTCTGAGGTCCTTCCGCGCCTGAGGCTGATGATGTGTGGGCCCGCAGTGTGAACCTGGATGTCAACATAAACAAGCAGACTAAATATTCAGGGTCAAGTGGTTCTGTAAATTTAAATCCAAGTGTTCCAAAGGTCCTTATATTGTTTGTTTTTTAAAACGATATTTGTTATGTTAATGCAATAATACAAAGTAAAGTAATACATATACATTTTACACGCGTCATATCCCAATATCAAACAATCAAATAATTATAAACTATGACGTAAGTTATTACATAAAATTTCTACAAAAACTTCAAACACTCAAAACTACCACTACCATCAAGCCATAAGCAGCGTGCAACAGTTCAATATATTTGGAAAATATTACCTCGCCCATTTTAGGTTGATTATAAAAGCGCCGTTATGGTTGTCATAATACAAATAACGATTATCAAAATATGTGGGTTACACGTTTAGATAACGTGAATTTGTCTAGACGTTTAATAGAGATATCATTTTACATGAAAATGCTCTTATCTGAATTCCATCAAACGTAATATCTGACTCCTTTATAAAAAAAATTAACAATAAGATATGAAACTTATCATCCAGACAAATAATGTTTGAATATAACAATTGTCGAAGCATTTGATAATAACTATAAAAATAATAATTTGTTCTGAGTCAACGTAGATTAAACATACAGGCAACACTGACCGATAAATACGTTTTAAGTGTGTTCAGTCGTTAATGAAGTGTTTTGAAGTGGTACAGAAAAGATAAATGCATCTGTGCTATAATTTTACTATTTAAATAGGCTGCAGTTAGTTGTGCAGTCACACACAGTTAGGTGTTCGGTCACAAATATTAATTTTTAAATTGCATATACGGAGGAGTACGCACAATCAAACTCACGGATTGAAGATTTTAAAGGAAAATTAGATATCCAGAATTTTGAGTACAACAATCATTTGATTGTCAATATAGTCAGACAAAAAAGATAAAGAAAAGTAAATACTATTTGAAATTATTGTTTGACCTTTAAAAAGGATTGGTTTATGTTTGAATGTCGTGTCACTCGCTTAAAAAATTAAAGTATCGGTCTTATATGAATATATCTGATCAGAATAGGTCAGTCAAACTCTTAGAAATTAAAAGTGCACACAAAAGATACCGAATAACTATTTTCCTTTGGAATAAAATGAGGATAACGAGAAACAAATCTATTTTATATTTTGTTTTCAACTTTAAATCCTGAGAAATTAAATGTCACTTACATTTCAGACGGCGAACTTTGCTTAAATGTTTTAAATTTAACAACACAATATGTACTGATACAACAAATAAATCCGTATTGACATTATACATTTTGCTTCCGATTGAGCGATTAGCAATCCAATGTTATACTACACGCATAACATTTAATTAAAAAATGATATTCTTACAATTGAATTATTCAACAACATGAGCAAAAATCATCCATGTCTTTAATTAAAATAAACGATTATGGTTCATTCAACGGCACAAGTTATATGCACTTCCACCAAATATTCATAAGTCTTAATCATATACACATTACAGCTATGAGACTAGTTTCACATTAACTACTTTTTCAAGGATCGTTTGGCGACATCATTGTGATATGTCTGCTGATGGCGGTAGTCATAATCTCCAATAACGGGTCTGTCCTGGTGATCTTCGTCTTAGCCCGACTGAAAGACAACAACAGGCTTGGCTTCTTCATATTCCATCTTGCAACTACATGTACACTTCATTTTGACGTATACGCCTATTTTCAGTATAGTATATTAAATGAAACATGTATCGACCCTGTCATTTTGTTTTGCATCAACATCAGTTTCATACTTTACTTGTATAACATTTAAGATATTTCTGCGTATGATATTTATGCCAAAATTTGAATACTTGTCTGCATAAAATTAAAGGCACGTATATCTTATTATATTTTTTTTACACATCTTGGCATATCCTAGTAAAGCACAGTAAATACACACGCATCCCTTTTTAAATAAAATGTCCAAAGACGCTGGTTTGGATTAGTCAATTATTTTTCATCTTGTACATGCCACTTTAAGAGACTTTCAATTTCAATAGCTTTAATAAGTTTAACATCGACACAATTATTTCTTAGGCTAACACAATATTTTCCATTACGACAGCAATGTCCTCAATTCGAATGCGATACTTGCAATTTTCTCATCATATACACACTGTTTATAATCCAAATAATTTCTTTGATTTGAACATCGAAACTTACGTTAGCTAATGTATTCATTTGAATTCCAACTCATTACCTTTCACCGTTTGCGCCGAAACCTTCAACGGCAACGTCAATTATTTCAGTAACCACATTGATTGGACATTACAAAAGCTATACCGTGAAATGCTCATCATACTATAACTCATATACAGACGGCAATATATGCAACCTCATTAGTAAAACAATTAATTGTATGTATATTCAATATAAATTGAATATAAATTGAATACTAAATATTAATATGATACCCGTTAAGTATATAATCCGTGCTACTAATGTCGGAACACATTTTCTGGCACTATGGATGGATTGTCAAACATACGAGCAATATTTTGATCAAACAAATAGACTGGCAATGCAATGCAATAATCCCATCAGCACTTAATTATTTGGAACAAATGGTTTGTAGAACATAACATCATTAAATTATATTTGTAAAAAAATCATTCTTAGAGGATTTGGTTATATTTTTAAATCGCGATGGACTTTTGCAGCCTGTGTATGGCTTAATGGATTTGTGGTGTTTGGTAACCTTCACAGGAAAACTAGTGTATCATCAGCTAATTGAAGGAATATGGTCTTTCGGAACCACATCACAATATTCCAGGGGTGAAACGGTTAAACTATCCGATAAAGAGTTTGAATAAATTATAGGTTAAACTATCTTGTAAAGAGTCAGAAACATATTTCCCTTGGATCTTTGACTTGGGCCTTAAAATGATTACAGATTAATTTCCATTCAATAGATATTAGGTTTACGAGTCTTTAGCTCGCACGTGATTTTAACGGAAATAAACACATAATGGGAGTATTAACATCTATAGATGTTCTNATCCAGACGGCTGAGATAGATCGATAATCAACTGTTGACTAGCTAAATAATTTCAACAACAACATAGACGTGAGTGTTCCAAGTTGTTTGTGTAGCCTGCTAATGATGTAGATATTTCTTTTAATATTTATTTTGCTTACATTCTCAAAAATGTCATATGATTGTTGATGAGACAGAATTTCTTCCATAACAATGTGAACAATAGTTTTAAACTGTAATGTAACATAGTGATCATCGATATGTTGTAATTAGTGATGCCAAGACGTTTGGTGATAATACAGCATAATTAAAAAACGCAAATCTGTTTGATTTCAAAATGATCCCGTGTATAAACTTTTAAAGAACTAATAACTAAAACATTATAGTTAAGTATATTCGTTTATTACTCATACGGCGTTGCGAATTTAAGATGGTTTATTTGATGCATGTGCTACATACAGCACGAATAGTGGAACTTAACGTTTTAATATTCAACATCATTTTGCAAACGTTATTTCCGTGATGGAAATTGAATTGAAGCCTGTAAATACGCAACATCGGTTTTATTTTCTACCAACCCCTGATTTGCACAACGGATAAATAATTGAACATTCTGTTTATATTACTGGTTGCTGAAGTTTCATTACGTCATTAAACGAGATAAAACTAGAAATATTTTGCTTTCCGATACATACAAACAATGAACAGCCTCAATTTTCGTAAACATCTTGGTTACATTGATAGATAGATAGATAGATAGATAGATAGATATATTTATTTCGGTATCATGGTGCAAACACAATCAACAAACATGTTGTATTCATAAAATATTACATAAAAATACAAACATGAGAATTAACCATGTCATGCAACACATTACCAAGGATAGCACAAAAAGAGAGTGATCTCTTATTTCCATTGTAGTCCTTGTTACTGGTAGCCTGACATCGAGAGCCATGAATTGTCGCTTACTATTATATCACATATTTAAACTGAGCATTAATAATACTTGAATTGGTGGACATTCTTGTAGGAATATCACAGTTAAAAATGAGCACATACAACATGAAGTTAATAAATGACTTAAGTAATTAAAATAGTTATAGCAACTAAAAATTTATCACAAATTATTACAACATTAACATCACAAACTGACTAGTGAAATGTGAGTAAGAAGTGTAATGTATTAAACAATTTACACATAATACCGATTACTTAGTAAAATAATATTATAAAATCTGACTTAAAAAGTGATTTTTGACGGCAACCTTAAACCTATGGGACTCAGATATACTAGTAATAGAAGGAGGTAACCCAGTCCATAGTTTACAACCCACAAACGCAAAGGATTTGATACCAAAACCTTTAACCTTCGGAATTGTGAAAGAACCTTTTTCATGGAACCTTGTATTGTGACCTTGTGTTTCCTTAACCGCAATGAAATGCTCACCCATATAATAAGGGGCTGTACCAGCAACAATTTCAAATACTTGAGTCAGACTATTTTGATCGACTCGTTTGGATACTGGGGGCCAATTAAATAGTTTAAATTGCTCAGGACCAATGTGTGACCGTGATTGGTTAAATATTAAAAACAATATATAAGGTGCACACGAATACAGGTGAAAAGTAATATCCTAAATGTATAACCTGTATGCGTGAAATCTGAATTCCTCAAAATAAGTAACTTATTTATAAACATAATTTGTTGAAACACCAGAAACATCAAAGCCTAATGGGAATGTTTCGGCGAATAGAGTTCCGGTATGTTACCAGACGAACTGAACGTTTTGATCAATGCAAAAACTACTTGGAATGTTTGAACAAAAGTTCATGAACAATAATTTAAAAGCTATCTGTTTTTATTTTTTAGTTAACACATGTACATACAAACATATATTGCACACATCAAGAGTATCTCTTACGTTACAATATCATGAAATTAAATATCACTTCAATCTCAGAATATGGCATATCTTAATAGAATCCCTTCAATCAAATCTTAGTTTACTTTGATGTTTTAGATAATATCGTTTGGTGTTAGAAAAATGTATGCCTTGGTTTAAACATATTTTATTTCGGAATGCATATACATAATATAAAGTACACAGTTATAAGTGGATTGACCAGGAAGCTAAATAAATCTTATTGTAAGTCGTTCCACGAGCATGAATAAACGATGCATTGGGCGAGAAGTGTTTCAATACATCTATGTTATTGTAGAGTGGTTGTGGTGGCAATACACGTGTATAATTAAATTGAAGTAAGTCTTGGTGAGGGAAGAGCAGATGAGTATGAAAATATAGAGGAAGTGGATGTGTAAGATGGAAAGAGATGGAGAAATGGAAGCGGAGATTGAGTTGTAGAACGAGGTTGGAGCAAGAGTTAGAATAGAGTAAAAATATATGCCTTGCATTAACTATCCCAAGATGAAGTTATTTGCTGTAAACAATGTTTGTCTCTATCAAGAAAAAATGCTATAGCTTATTTATTCATATCGAATGATTATGCATGTAAAGAACGTACCAACCGTACAGTTTACAAAGTTGCATCAAATACCAAAATGGATTATGACATTTTCTTATAATTAATGCATATATATATCCTGTTTCAGCGTCCGATCCACCTTCCTAACTTTTACATTGCCTCTATCTTTAACCATAAATGTGTAGCAGAATAATGCCTTTAAAATTTGCAATTCTTGAAAAAAAAATGAATTCTATCTGACCATGTGGAAAAAAACAACTATTTTTTTAATTTGAATCTCCGTGTGTACGTTTCTTTATTCCACACTCAATAGAAAGAAGACAAAAATAGCAATAAGTATACATACGTTTGTTTTACTTTCAATATAAACATTTATAGACGATACTAAATTAAGCACGATCATGATTTATTCGTCTGTACACATCAATAGTTTTTTGGTTACTCTTGTTGATACATTTAAATTAATTAAAAGATTTAAGATCTAATAACCAGCTGTTAAAAAATTACAACCAACCACATATATTGTATTCGCATGGGACAAAATATGTCGTGATATGTGCATGTTTTGCAGAAAACAAACAATTAATTATAAAAAAGGAAGATTTAATTTATTTATATTGTATTAGCTCATTTACAAATCTGCTTGATTGTACTCTTTTGGTATTATTCCTCTGATGTAATTACAGTGTTGAGTGTGGAGATCCTTTTCACTTGAGCTCATTAACTTGCCGCAGTGATAGAGAACACATAAAAAACAGTGCACACTAAGACAGCATAAACTTAATCATCTAACGATAAGATATTGAATTTAAACAAGCATGTACCTTGACAAATAGAGGCAAACACAATCTCAAAGCAATAACTGTTTATCAGCAACAACGCGTTAATTAAAAGACTGGTCATTGATTTCAATTGGAAATTCATTTGAAACGGTCGTTAATCAACGCTTTGATGAGCCTCAAATGGAATATGATAGAGGTAATATCTAGCTATAAAAGAAAATATAAACAAATCACTGTATTCCACAGCAATAAGAGATTATTTATTAAACACAAATATCGTTATTAATGGAATGCGATCTGGAAATTGTTTTAAACAACACAATTTCTGACAACAGTGTTTTCTAACTACCTCTTCATGTTTTGATTATAAAACCTACGGTCACATTGTGCATAAAGTTTGAGTACAAAACTATAAAACGTGATCACTTTTCTAGCTGACTGATACCTCGATAAAAAAAAAATAGGTTAAAAGTAGTAATTTTTTTAAGATATATGACACTGTCATGTCAATATTGCCACTGAATAAGACTTTTTGCCTTCAGTTATATAAATTTTCAGTTAATTCACACCGTATTACGCGTCACGTCGATGACAGAGTGTGCCGTCGAAGACAGACAGTTGGACTCGACCGCGAACAACAGGTAGGTTATAAATTCGGTCGGTATAATTATATCACGCAAGTAAGGCCAAAACCATTGCTACGAACATATCGTCGATTGACCGAGGACGCCACTAGGCAATGTTGGACTCGTTGTTCAAGTTTTTCAATAAATGTGAACGAGTTAAAAGTGACAGTTTTCGAAACATCATTGAAAATGACTGAGTTTTGTCCAAAATATCTCAAGTTTGATATAAATGACTGGATTTCGTGTAATATACTTACGCATTTATCCCTTTGGGATACATAAGCCAAATATCCGCCCCTTGAGTTATTTCATGAACATGAACAGTCGTCCAGACTGACCCCGTCGAAAAAAAAAGTATGCCGTAGTAGGCAGATATGTATTTAAAATGATGCCGATGATGGCAGAAACGCTGTAGAAGATGCTAACGAAGATGACAGATTGTCAAAATTACTATGTTATTTATTTTTCTCTTCTTTTTGTACTTTTATACACAATCAAGAAGCGATACTTTCCTTTGTTATATATTTTCAAGACATGAAGGTTATGTATGCTGTAGGTGTATGAATTTATGTTAAATAACCTTGATTGTGATACCTATATAATATGTATGACGGTGGCGTCCCGGTAGAGCGCCAGTTTACCGATGTACCGTAGCTATACCGGGACTCGGCCGGCATTCACCGGGGCTCCACCTGGGCACAACCGGCGACAACCGTGCGTTGCCGAAGCTCTGCCGGGGTCAGTGTGGGCCCCGGTGGAGCTACGATGCCGTCCCGGTTGTTCCGGTCCCGCGCCGGTCGTTGCCGGTCCTTCTCGGTGACTCCCGGTTCATCCCGCAGGTATTAAACATTTTAATACTTACTCGGTGGAGTCCCGGCTGTCCCCGGTCGTCCCCGGTTCATCCCGGTCGTCTCCGGTGGACCCCTGGTTCATCCCAGTAGAACCCCGGCTCAAACCGGTAGATCCCGAATCACGCACCGGGGCTCCACCGGCATCATAGTGAGACTGGGCCTTAACCTTTACAAAAGTACGTATTTACATCTTTGAACAAATGATATCGTTAACATGTCAACGAGTTACATGGAATAAATGTACAGAGAATTCTAATGAATCTGTCTTTTTTCAAACAGGCCTTTTTTAATGAGGACAAGTAATGCACCCGTGTACCCGGACAACTCATTGTCATCGCCACAAACCACCGAAGATGTCAACGACTGACCATTAAATTCCCCTTATAGGTATCTGTTTCTTTCGCACAGACGAAGTTCTCCTTGTATTAAAGACATGGACGGTAAATTAGGGCGAAATCACTCACCTTTCGTAACCATGCTGGGTAGCGACATCATATGGAAGACTGCTTATTTATCTCTCACCTTCCGTAACCATGCTGGGTAGCGACCTCATATGGAAGAATACTCACCTTCCGTAACCATGCTGGGTAGCGACCTCATATGGAAGACTGCTTATTGTATTGCTTCTGTCAAGAAATCCATTGATAAATTAGAGTCTGTCTTATGCTCCGATGTCTTATGTTCTAAGATATGTAACAATGACAATAAATAAGAACATGGTTTTTAATGATAGTTTGAATCATATTTAGTGCTATTAAAATATAAACTATTTATCGTTATCATGTTGCTGCAAATACGTGTTAACTTGAATAGCTAATTTCGATTTTTAGAGACCACTTCTTTGACACTACAGAAAGAACACGCAAGAAGCAGAAACAAAAGTAAGGCCATATATCAGCTCCAGATCAACCTGCGCATGGACAAAGGGGCGTTAGGCAATTCTATGCATGCGATGAATCCAAGATTTAAGCGAATAATCCGCAAAGGTCTTAACGATATTTAACAACATATCAAAATTAAACTGATAAAACTTTATTTAGAACTGTAACACTTAAAACATGTGAACAAAAGCATAAAATCTTAAATCTCCCTGATACAACTGTGTTACATTATTCTTAAAACAAACGTCGAATATGGGCAGTTTAACATTATTGTTACATATCATACACTATCGGGTTCGTCATATTTCCTAGATAAAGTATACTGCGACTTTAAAATTCTGAGATGTAAAATTACGTGTATGTTTTAAGAGACATCGTTGTATGTGTAATATTGGCATATCTGGGTAAGCGTATAATGTAAGAGAGGTTTAGATATGTACATCTAAATTGTTACTTCTACGTATGATTTACTATATTTTCCATTGAGCGTCTCGTGTTTAGTCATCTGGAAACCAACCAATATAGGTTAAGTGAAAAGTTTTGGATTCTTATCAGCGTGTTTTCAAGTCCAAAACTTCAAGTTTAACCTCTATCGCTTGGTTTCCAGACGACTTAACAAGAGACGCCCGATGGAAAATACAACATACATCATACGTATAAGTAACAAGTAAAACATACAAAATCAAAACCTCTATATGACTTACCATCTCCATCACAATACGTTTTACTTGTATTTATATTTTTAAACGTACGTGTTCAATAAAACCAATATAAGATAATTATCATCTTAGAAATACAATTGTTATCATTAAATGTTAAATCATATTATGCGTTTTGTTTTGTTTTCACTTAAAAATTGTACATGGTTATAATGCATGGACCTAAAGGACTGACTAATATGACTTGTCGGAGTTTGTAACAGTGTGACTAGCTTAAAAAAAACATTAACAATGAAATACAATTAAACATTTGATAACAAACAAAAGGATTTCTTAAAACTCACAAAATCGTATAAAGATAGTTCTGAAAATCTTAAAGAGGTGGACATTATTATGTCGAAGTACATGGCCATTTGGATTAATTGCGTATATACGAAATCATGATTCAACACAGACACTTGTTATGATGAATAAGGTACTTGTAAATATATAAAGTTCAAACCGCATCATTATAATACATATCAAAGACAGTGTATGCCACTGTGATGTATGGTCACACATATTTTTACCATATTGATGTTTTTACAATACAAATATAAGTTCAAGCAATAACAGGCAGATTACCTATATGTGAATAAAATTCAAACAAAACATAGTCACACACGTATTAAGCTTCTAACACTCCTGAATAAACAAATAATGTCACGCTCAGATGAGTCAGGACTCTCAGAAAAAACACTTGCTCTTTCTGGCAAAAAAAAACGGCTTGTATCAGCTCGATCCTCTGGATATATTTATTACGAATGCTCCACGTGTCTGTACACAGGTTGTCCAATACAAACGGGGACCTAAAGTCAAGACCCACCATTTTTGTAATTTCACCCAGAATACATCCATATTTTTAGAATATGTAAGGATTTTAACGAAGTTTTCAATATTAAGTAAAATTGTCTAAAAGGGTTTTCATACCCAGAGTGACGGCCCCTTTTTCTACAGCCTGTTTTAGTAAGTGTGACATTTTGTACATCAGAGATTCATAGTATGTACCAAATATTTCCAATCAAGAAGTAATTTCAACACTTACTAATACAATTTAAGCTGACATCTTACATCAAATATATAATAATAATCCTAATAATATGAAGGTTTTTTTATTGCTTCCCAATTATTTTAAGAAACAAACTTGATAACATTCACAAACTTATTTCTTATCTGTCAGGATGCCAATTTTTAAACAACAATTTCAACAAACGAAAGAAATTGTGTCATCGAAGCACACTTCATTATTTTTCTGTAATAATAAAACATGCTGTTGATACAAAGATATAACACTTAAGATCATCTAAGTAGACTTTCATCAAATTAAGTGTAAGAAAGAAGAAGGTATTCAAGATAACTTAAGGTCCCCGTTTTTAATGGACCCTGTATGTGGCATCAAAAGACTCGATAACAGATAAAACTTCTCGTTTGATATGATGTTTAATTTGGTAAACACATGTGTATCTTTACCTTTGATCGCTCTGTTTAAAGTTAGCGAAACACTTTTAATCATAATGCACTGAATATTCTTCTCAACGCCTTCAGTTTTTCCTTTCTTCGAATGTCTTAGTAGAGAGCTGCTATACGCGAAGTTCTTCCCACAAAGACATGCAAATCGTTTTCTGGAATGTTGAGTGTTTGTATGCCTCTAAACGGCTGATTGGTCCGCAAAGTCCTTTTTAGAAACGTCGCATACATGCTCTGTTATCCCAAGGCAGCATTTTTCATGTCTTGTCTCGGTATATCTGTTGCAGAATTACCTTTTACATTCTGCGCATGTGTAAGGCTTCATCCCCGTATGTGTGTTCATATGATTTTGATATTTCTCCTTTTGTTGAACACTTTTTGCAGTCTTTAAACGGGCATGTCATCAAGTGCTTAGCATCCTCCTCCTCTTCATGGACAAGTTAAGTATGTGATTTTAAATTTGACTAAGACATGAACGATTTCCCACATTTAACACAGAGGTGACTCTTGTTGTGTTTGGCTTTCTCGTGGTTTTTCAAGTGCGTCTTTACTGTTGAAGTACTGAGTACATCTTGTGCACTCAAATGTGTTTTCACTAGAATGTCTTTCAAGAGAAACTTTGGTATTATATCTCATCACGCAAATGTCACATTCAAATGACTAGGCACTGACAGTTTCTTCAACAGAGACGTCCAAAAAGGACCCATCTAACGGACCTACAGCCTCGTCTATATCCTCGTCGTAAGCTGCCATTGTTAATTAACTGAAATAAATTCACTTCCTCTATATATTTATACTCATCTGCTCTTCCCTCACCAAGACGTACTTCAATTTAATTATACACGTGTATTTCCATCACAACCACTCTACAATAACACATATGTATTGAAACACTTCTCGCCTAATGCATCGTTTATTCATGCTCGTGGAACGACTTACAATAAGCTTTGTTTAGCTTCCAGGTCAATCCACTTATTACTGTGTACTTAATATATGTATATGCATTCCGAAATAAAATATGTTTATACCAAGGCATACATTTTTCTAACACCAAACGATATTATCTAAAACAACAAAGTAAACTAAGATTTGATTGAAGGGATTCTATTAAGATATGCCATATTCTGAGATTGAAGTGATATTTAATTTCATGATATTGTTACGTAAGTGATACTCTTGATGTGTGCAAAATATGTTCGTATGTACATGTGGTAACTAAAAAATAAAAACAGATTGCTTTTAAATTATTGTTCATGAACCTTTGTTCAAACATTCCAAGTAGTTTTTGCATTTATCAAAACGTTCCGTTCGTCTGGTTATATACCGGAACTCTATTCGCCGAAACATTCCCATTAGGCTTCGATGTTTCTGGTGTTTCAACAAAATTATGTTTATAAATAAGTCACTTATTTTGAGTAATTCAGATTTCACGCATACAGTTTATACATTTAAGAATATTACTTTTCCCCTTATTCGTGTACACCTAATATATTGTTTTTAATATTTAACCAGTCACGGTCACACATTGGTCCTGAGCAATTTAAACTATTAAATTGGCCCGCAGTATCCAAACGAGTCGATCAAAATAGTCTGACTCAAGTATTTTAAATTGTTGCTGGTACAGCCCCTGATTATATGGGTGAGCATTTCATTCCGGTTAAGGAAACACAAGGTCACAATACAAGGTTCCATGAAAAAGGTTCTTTCACAATTCCGAAGGTTTAAGGTTTCGATATCAAATCCTTTGCGTTTGTGGGTTGTAAACCATGGACAGGGTTACCTCCTTCTATTACTAGTATATCTGAGTCCCATAGGTTTAAGGTTGCCGTCACAAATCACTTTTTAGGTCAGATTTTATAATATTATTTTACTAAGTAATCGGTATCATGTGTTAATTGTTTAATACATAACGCTTCTTAATTACATTTCACTAGTCAGTTTGTGATGTTAATGTTGTAATTATCTGCGATAAATTTTTATTTGCTATAACTATTTTAATTACTTAAGTCATTTATTAACTTTATGTTGTATGTGCTCATTTTTAACTTTGATATTCCTACAAGAATGTCCATCAATTCAAGTATTATTAATGCTCAGTTTAAATATATGATATAATAGTAAGCGACATTTCATGTCTCTCTATGTCAGGCTACCAGTAACAAGGACTACAATGGAAATAAGAGATCACTCTCTTTTTGTGCTATCCTTGGTATTGTGTTGCATGACATTGTTAATTCTCTTGTTTGTATATTTATGTATTATTTTATGAATACAACATGTTTGTTGATTGTGTTTGCACCATGATACTGAAATAAATATATCTATCTATCTATCATTGTAACCAAGATGTGTACGAAGATGGAGGCTGCTAATTGTTTGTATGTATCGTAAAGCAAAATATTTCTAGTTTTATCTCGTTTAATGACGTAATGAAACTTCAGCAACCAGTAATATAAACAGAATTTTCAATTATTTATCCGTTGTGCAAATCAGGGGTTGGTAGAAAATAAAACCGATGCTGCGTGTATAACAGGCTTCAATTCAATTTCCATCACGGAAATAACGTTTGCAATATCGTCATACGCCCATCTGCAAAATGATGTGGAACATTAAAACGTTAAGTTCCACTTTTCGTGCTGTATGTAGCACATGCATCAAATAAACCATCTTAAATTCGCAACGCCGTATAAGTCATAAACGAATATACTTTACTTTAATGTTTTAGTTATTAGTTCTTTAAAGTTTATACACAGGATCATTTTGAAATCAAACAGATTTGCGTTTTTTAATTATGCTGTATTATCACCAAACGTCTTGGCATCATTAATTACAACATATCGATAATCACTATCTTACATTACAGTTTAAAATTCTTGTTCACATTGTTATGAAAGAAATTCTGTCTCATCAACAAACATAAGACATTTCTGTGAATGTTAGCAAAAAAAAGATTAGAACAAATATCTACATCATTAGCAGGCTATACAAACAACTTGGAACACTCACGTTTATGTTGTTGTTGAAATTATTTAGCTAGTCAACAGTTGATTATCGATCTATCTCAGCCGTCTGGATATTGAAACATGCAGTCATTAATGCACATCGTTAACATATTCATAACTTTTTGATCTCATTTTATGGATTGCACTTGTATTAGATAATTGCATTTAGAAACGCGACACTGCTTTGCAGAATTCTATTTTTATTGAATTAATATGCATATTTTAATCTAAATCGTGATAAATAATTTTGCGAATGTGCATGAAACAGGGAGGAGTAAGTGCAATGTCCTCCTATGGACCGAGAATTTATTCGTTATTTGTATGTGATTCATGAACGCCATGAATTGTTATTATATCGAAAGTTTGTATTTATTTTTGCGATCGATTATGCCATAATTTATTCATCATAGTCCCTAAACAAGGTCAGTTATAATTGATTGAGATAAGTTAACGCACTAACCTTTTTCCTTTCCAGTGCACGCTATTGACTCTTTTTCATGTATTTTATTCGTGTAAATTTACCAATACGGAATATGTTTAATGCCGATAATGATGTCGACCAGTACACTAGTTATTTCTCTTTCGTTTCGTATACAAAATTAAGAAATCTTCCTCACAATAACATTCTTTTTATTTATTAACTATTGTACTTCTCATTAGAACGTTGGACTTTTGAACTGCTTTTAACCGTTGAACACCATTGTGCTCAGAACCTTTTATAATACAGTGCGCGTGTAAGAACATCTATAGATGTTAATACTCCCATAATGTGTTTATTTCCGTTAAAATCACGTGCGAGTTAAAGACTCGTAAACCTAATATCTATTGAATGGAAATTAATCTGTAATCATTTTAAGGCCCAAGTCAAAGATCCAAGGGAAATATGTTTCTGACTCTTTACAAGATAGTTTAACCTATAATTTATTCAAACTCTTTATCGGATAGTTTAACCGTTTCACCCCTGGAAAATTGTGCTGTGGTTCCGAAAGACCATATTCCTTCAATTAGCTGATGATACACTAGTTTTCCTGTGAAGGTTAACTAACACCACAAATCCATTAAGCCATACACAGGCTGCAAAAGTCCATCGCGATTTNTAGAGAATACCATGTTAGTGTGATTGTGTACTTAAATTTATCCCATGAGTGAAGAAAGGTTTACATGGCGAGGCTTGCCGAGCCTTGTAAGACTTTCTGAGACGAGTGGGATAAATTTAAGTACACAATCACACAAACATAGTATTCTATGTATCCTAAAATATTTTTTTTTATATAATTTATGCCTGCTGCACTCAAAATAGTAGTATTTAATTGATAAAATAAAAGCAAAAACACAAAATTAATTGTATCTTACATTGCGTACTAATATTAATTGCGATCTTTCCCCTTTACGGAACTCGAAATAGTCCTTAAGAATTCCACGCAAAGAATAGTAACGAGACCAAATATCGATATACGCCTCGATTCAAAATTTAATCAGCGTTCCAAATGTTACACACTCAAGTGAAACACAGACGGTTTTGTTATAACTACAATTCTTGTTTCACAACTGTTAAATACCAAAACACAAATGGCTGCCATTTCGAAATTTACAAAATGTGGAGACATCTACGTGAAGCTTGATTTAGCATTTATCCCCGCCGATATTGTTAATTTTAGTCTATAAACAACTCTTCTTTTTACACACTTTTTACTTACTGACATAAAAAAGTAAACCATCTACTGGTTATTGCTGTACTCACCGAAGTTGTGTTATAACCATGTTTATTTTCGTAAAGTTTAATTTGCTTCCATGCTACACACATTTCTTCGTCGCTATCAACTTTTCTATTGTAAAGCTCTTGATGTAAGCAGGCAATTCTTTGTGGATAGACATTCTTTGATCAACTGATAAATGAACGACTTATCCATCAAAGAAATTACCCTTTTAATTCAACATCGATTTCCTTCTAAAAGTTAAAAACAATTCACTGACACTTTTCTTAAATTTAATCCATCAATTGTTCAACAAAAGATTGAGTTATTCGAGTACATTCGACATTTTAACGAAATCGAAAGTGCAGTCTCACCAGTTTCATTCCAGTGTTATATCCCAACACTGTTGTTCACATTCATAATATTATAATAATCCATCGTAAACACACACACACTCGTTACACGACTGCGTACCCATTGACCTGAATGCCGCAATCAAGTGATTTCGTCAGCTGTGTAGTAAAATATGGTCTTGCGAATTCAAACAGTTACGCAATCGGGTGAGTACTTTAGCCTCGTGGTTAGAGTGTCAGGCTACCGCGCGAAAGACCCTAGTTCAATCCCCCGTTGAATCCATTTTTCTTTTCTTTTTCAAGTTAAATCGTATTCTAGTTTTAAGTGCATTTGACCTTTAAACAGGGGTGAAAGGCCAAAAAAAGTAGTTCCTATGTACATGTTCTAAAAATATATGTGGGATAAACCTTATCTAAAAATATCTGTGGAGAAAACCTTATGTTTTCTGTATAGGTCCTATTATGTTCTATAAAATCATTTAGCTGTAGGATAAAATAAAATATCATACATTCATTTTGGTATTTGATCCTAATTTATAAAATATACGTTATTTATGGTAAGTTCTTTACACAAAAAATCATTCTATATGAATATATAAACCATAACATGTTTTCTTGAAAGAAACAACCTTCTTTAGGCAAACAAATCATCAAGGGATAGTTAATGCAAGGCCGATATTTTGCTAATACCCAATTATCTAAAACAGCAAAGTAAAATACGTTTTGATTGAAGGGATTCTCTTTTGTTATGCCATATTCTGAGATATAAGTGATATTTAATTTCAGGATATTGTTACGCGAGGGATACACTTGATTCGTGCAATATATGTTTATATGTACATGTGTATACTGAAAAACTAAGAAAATGCTTTTAAATTATTGTACAGGAACTTTTGTTTAAACATTTCAAGTAGGATTTGCCTTTATCAAAACCTTCAGTTCGTCTGTTTACATTCCACAACTCTATTCGCCGAAAGATTCCAATAAGACCTCGATGCTTCTTGTGTTTCAACAAAATTATTTTAATAAATAAGCAAATTATGTTGCTTAATTGAGATTTTACAATGACAGGTAATACTATGACACGTGTTTAGAATATTACTATTCACCTGTATTCGGGTGCATATAATATATTATTTAAAATATTTAACCAACCAGTGCAACCAAGATGTGTACGAAGATAAAGGTTGTTAATTGTGTTTGATATGTCGTAAAACAAACGCTTCCTAGTTGTATCTCGGTAAATGACGTATTGAAAATGTAGCGACAACTATTATAAACAGAATGTTCAATTATTAATCCGTTGTGAAAAATCAGGGATTGATGGCAAAAAAAAACTGATGTTGCGTGTATTACAGGCTTCAATTCAATTTCCATCACGATATAACGGTTGCAATATCGTCATACTGCCAACGGCAAAACGTTGTGGATTATTATAACGTTTAAGTCAACTATTCGTGTTATATGTAGCACATGCATCAAACAGCTACCTGAAATTCAAAGATGGCGTAATAATGTGATAAACTTTTGCAACGCCGTTTAAGTAATAACCTCATATCCTTCTCAAGAACTAATAACTATACAATGCTATTAAATCCTACCGTTTGTGATTATATTCTTTAATTTTCCAAATTGTTTGTGTAGCTTGCTAATTATGTAGATCTTGCTTTTAATCTTTATTTTCAACGTAATATATTTAATACATAATATATTTTGCAAAAAATATAATGTATGAAACACATAATATTTAGTGTATTTGTTTCACATGTTTTCGTTATAATTATGGTACAAAGCATGAAGACTATGGTTGGTGTGAATAAAATAGGTAAAAATATAAAGAAGTGAAACTCCAGAAGTTGCAGCAGTATTGCATTTATATCATACACACCTTCGTGGTCTTTCATTTATGGCAAGGAACAAAGGTCAACCAACATGGAATAGAATTACAAAGTCCATAAATATATGCATAGAAACACACACAAAAAATTAAAAAAATTAGGAAAACGAAAAGTGTATGTTGCTTTAAGGTAAGTGTACCTATGTTACAAAGTATATTTAAATGTTAATTTAGGGTATATGTATATATTGATTGCTCATAAAAGGCGCCTAATGAGTATAAAATATATGTAATTTATTTTGTGTTGTCGCTATTAATTCCTCGAGTTTAATTCTATTATTAACAAAAGACACAAAAGCATCTATTTGCGGTGTTGTTTTTTCCTGTTTGCATTTAAAGATAAAGTATTTAGCAAATAATACTACGGAGTTCATAATGTGTGCATTTTTGGAGTCAGTTTTGGTCAAATTGCAGAATAATATGATTGCAAAATTTAGTTCAATCTTTTCTAACCTTTCTAACTTGTTGTAAATAAAGTTTTTGATAACCATCCAAAACTTTTGAATGAAATGACAATCCCAGAATACGTGAATGTTCGATTCTGAGCGCATATAACAAAAATCGCATGATGTTGACGGAGCGAGATGGCATTTATGTAGGTAAGTATTGTTTGGTAAAATGTGCATGATATATTTATATTGGAAGTTTCTGAGTTTGGTGTCAATAGTTTATTGGACTGGTTGGCTGAAGATAGTTCTGTGGTTAATGTCTGGATTATTAAGCGTGTTTTTCTATTTGTCAAATTGTTTGAACTATTCAGGTTTGTGTTTTAGTATAAGAGATTTATTAACTAGTTTGCAAGCTTTTGTATGTTCTGTTATTTTATTAAGCATGTATTGCGGGGTGGTATAAATGATATCGTTATAGTCGAGTGTTTTTTTTCCATTCGACGGGTATGCTTTTGACAATTTGATGGTATTTAATAAAGTCTGCTTTATCTATTTCATAAAGATTTATTATATCCTGGAAACTGTAAAATTCTCTTTTCCTAAAATCATACATATGTTCAATATATTGAATACCTCTTTCGAACCATGTTTTGGAAAGAAAGTTTTATTTTCGATTTTAACAAATATATTATTTCAGATAATTTGATTTTGTAATGTTGTTTCATTTGTTTCCACTGAGACACTAAGCCATTCAAACAGAATGTTTTTTAAGAACTCAGATTCTATGTTTAGGTCTCTTACATCTTTTTCATTGTAATTTGCTTTGAAAATTAACATTCCGCCATAGTTATTTAGCATATTGGTATATATTCTAATCAGTTTTGAGTCTGGTTGAGATATAAATCTTTTAACCCAACAGGCTTTGGGTGATTCACAGAAATTTGGAACCTAGCGTATTTATTTTTGAAATGATGTCTTGAGATGAATTTGGTAAAACTGTTAATGGATACACAAGCTTGGGTATTGAAAAAAATATGAAACTGTAATTTTGCCAATTAACGATAGTTTCCACCGTTTCCATTTATTCAAACAAGTTTCAAAAGCATGAATTTGTCCAGGAATATTTAATGGAATTATTTCTGTTGGTTTGTTGCTAAATTCTTTCCCTAAAGTTGAGGCATGGTTAGAGTACCAGATGAATGGTTTATGTTGGCAAAACTCGTTTGGGTTATTTTAAGAGGGCCCCTTTTTTAAGTATTTTTACATTTATGTCTGTTTAATGTTATTCCGGATATTGCTGCAAATTATTCTATGATTTGTATTAATGTTTCAAACGATATACGAAAGCCATCTAGTATAAAAGAGGCGTCATCAGCAAAAAGTGACTGTTTTAGTTATACATTATTAAATTTGTATTGCTTTGACTTCTGTGCTAGGCTCTATGTCTATTGACATTAATTCAATGCAAATAATAAAAAGGTAAGGCGTTAAAGGACATCCTTGTCTGACCCCTCGTTTTATACAGAAAAACTCCGAAAACTGCTCATTATTTGTAACACGCGATGTTGCATCTTTATAGAATAACATAACCCATTGTAAAGTGTGTTCATTAAAACCGAAATGGCGCAGGCATTTAACATAAATTCATGATCAAGACTGTCAAAGGCTTTATTAAAATCAGAAAAAAATATGAGGCCGGTTTCGTTAGATTCATCCATTTGTTCAAATTTTCTTATAAAAGTCTTCCATGTTCGCCAATGTACATTCCTTCGATAAATCCGTTGAGGGAGATGATGACTGACGCAATCAGCAGACAAACCACAGTGATGGCCACATACTATCCATGCAAATGCAGCATAAGCTAAATATTATCGGCATTTAAACAATATTAACATAGCCAATAACAAATCGCCTTCTTGGATCGACCATCTTATTGATAATCTACTCATAAGGGTAATGAGCACAAAACAACGAGGCACAGATAATTTGCTTGCTTGCCACGTACAGCTGTTTTCGATAGGCATCAACATTTTAGAACGTGTTGATGAGTTACAATTGGCAATAACTGTACCGGATATGTCGTATTGTGTAATGACACCATTCGCAAGTTATCATTGTGTTTCAGTATTTATTATAATACAGACCTTAAATCTAGTGGCTTGAATGTTATTTGTCCAGCTAAACTTATGATGTAATGTGGGTTCCTTGATTAAAATAATATTGGTGTATAAAAATATCATTAATCAGTGAATAAATATGCACACAACTGAAATCAATACATCTCAGTCAGTTATTTTAGACTGTATCGTGTAATTTTACAGAGCTTATCAAAATAGTTAAAAAGTAATTTTCGTATACGACCATTACCAAGAGTTTAAGACTGAGTTAAATTTATAATAGAGTCTGACATTATTAATTGTAATATCGTTACAATTTGTACAGCTCAATATTCACCAGATTACCATGATTATTTTATCAACAATCATCACATTCTACGGCTCATGTGGAACTATTTTCAAAGCTTTAATGCGTATCTGAGTAAGACTAATGAATACTTGGTGGTGGTGCTCCAATCCATAAGCTATCGAAATATTATCAGCAAGTTCAATTCTTTTTTGTGACCGGACACCTGACTGCAAAAAGTAATATTAGGACACACATTTATTTTATCTTTACTGTATCACACCACAAGACTTCATGAACCCCCAATAATGTAATAACATTCACTTTCTTGCGTGCTTGCAAATTAGCAATTAATCAGCCTGCTTGTAGAACTCTCACGACGTCTATCGAATATTGTTTTTCCTGTTTCAATGATTTTATTCGTGTCGTTTTATACGTATGTACAATCAATTTACAAAGACATATGCATGCATATACTTATGTTACCATATGACTTTACACAAAAAGTACATTTTTACAACAATACAATATTAAAATTACAAACACTTAATCCAGTAAATAATATTTGCAAGTTTCATATATAATGATGGTTTTTAGGTAAACAGCAGTTTTTGTAATGGTATTATCAATTTCATATATAATGAGAGTTATTGGCTTGACAACAGCTATTTTGGTATGAATGAAATTATAAATTACATAATAGTCTTATAATTATGCAAACAACTCCTTTATTTGATTCACTTGTTGTGTTTGCATAAACAGTTAAAGCAAATCATAGGCTAGCTTTAAATCCCTGAAAATTTGGGATAACTTCTTTCTCTTTTCATAATTTGAGAGACAATTCATATTAACAGAAAACATTCAAATGGCTTCAACATTTTCTTAATTCACCTGATGAAGTATGCATTTAATAATGACACACGATCAAAATATTTCTTATTTTCCTAAATGATGTCGGAAACTGATGAAAATAAAATTGTCATATTCCGGTGGAACAACACTTGCAGAAAACAATCAATCAGCTTAACGAGAATCGAATTCCTTTTTAAAATAAGTTGGCCAAGCACGGCATTGACAGGAGACCGTACATACAAGACTGAGACAAAACAAATCAGAGGTATTTTTTGTTAAATACTTTTAACTTAACTTGTTATTGTATTTTAGGTGTATTATATATTTTTTTTACCACAGTTTGTTAACTAAAATCACTTAAGCGCTTAAAAATGTAAACAAAGAAGATAACGTTTTCATTGACATCAATCGGAAATGATATTTAATTTTTAATTTTGTTTAAAATACTGTGTTAAGTTAACACTGAATAATGTTTATTTTTGTATCAAATATGTGCCCTGTTTATTCCGAAAACCATGTGATCGTTTCATGATAATCGATATTCTACGATTACTGTCACAGCAATAGTAGCTCTGATACACAATTATAGCATATTATCAGACGTCGTTATTAGTATCACCTTTTCATTGTTATTCCGTTCTTGATACGATGCACCTTTGGTGACTTACATATAATTATACGGAAATAATACTGCCATTATGTCCAGTATACTACATCATTTAAGCATATGGGAAAACGTCTCATCTCATTAATCTGGTAACAACGTTCATTTCTTGTCCTGGAATTCCCACACAATTTGAAATCTGATGACAACAAGGCTCAAACATGAGGGCTAAATCAGTTTGATGTAACCGTAGATTGATTGACAATATCAGTCATGTAGCGTGTTATTGTATTACCAGTACGGCCATTCGACTGTCATTCATCATAAAGGCGTTTACGTCTATAACCAGGTCTAGAAGGGTAGGAGAAACAAAATCTAAATAATTTTTCGATGTAGTTTTTTTTTCAACTTTCAACAGTCAACAACATTATTATACTACAAATTAAAGTCAAGCCATTAGCACTTCCATATTAATGTTGTGTCCGCGTATTTACTGTTTCCGATTCTATCTTAGTTTGCGAGTAAAACATATGGCGTTGTGCAAACTGCATAAAGTCATCCGTTATACCTCATGAACAATATCAATAATTTAAATATTAATCTCTTGTTTCAACAATGTATAAACTGTTTTCTGGAAAGCAAATTTAAGACATCTTTTGCATAAGCCAATGTTTACTTTTAAACATTTATTGTATCTAACTAGGGTAACCCAGGCTAGGGTTAGATTTCATGGTTATAGCACAAATTATTTTTCAATGAAACATATGTGTTTATGCCAAAATTTGTTTCCTCAAAATAGTATTGGTATTGAAAACGAAACATTACATTTTGTTACCATGTATTGCAAACATTTCAATGCATGACACATGTATAGACACCAAATAGTACTGTCCCTATTGAAAATGCAATTATTGCAATATTCTAGCTATATTCACAATATTTAAGTTTTACAGCTATATAGAATATCAGAACGGATCAAATGCTCAGAACATGTCTTAGGTATTGTGGTATTATGACGCTTGAAAATAAATTATGGAAAATATTTAGAGTAGTTTACAAGTTAAACATTTATTCTATAAAAAAACAACACTTACTTTTATCCCATCCTCGTGCATTATCGAAATAAACGACTGTGGGATATATTTTCGTTTATTTTCGGCAGTGCTAAAATATAGCTGTCTCGCGCGGCGGACTACTTTTTTGGATTTATACATGAAATGAATGTTTACTTTTCAAATCAATATACCGTATATAAATAAAAGCCGAATTTCCAATTAAATTTATCTCAAAACCGGCTTTCCGTACTTTTATTTTTCATTCAATTTATTGCTCAATATATGACGTATCTCGTGTGACGTAATTTCTTTGACGAAACACACCAGTTTAATTGTGACTCTGTAGAGTACATAACGTAGCGTGTGATAAAGTGGAAAGTTTATCGAGTTCAAAAACACATTTGAATAGTGATAGAATGGCATAAGGGTCTTTATTTAACTATGCTAAACTCATTTTTAAAGACCCTAAATGCAAAATTGTCAATTATTGTGTTACATGGATTATTTATGGATTTTTAAGGATAATTAAAGGTAAGATACTAGATCTAGTTCGAACGTTTTTTTTTGTTGATTTCTTTTTGTACTTTTCATCGTCTTTTCAACAGAAAATGGAAGTACATATCGTTATTCGTTATTATTAGGATTGGATTAAAGTTGTCATTGAGGTAAGCGTATTTTCATACCAAATGGCGATAAAGAAATCAATTTTGTTTTGTGTGCTGAAGTTTTCACTCGCCATTAAGGCACTGTAAACAAACAAAACTGACGAAAATAAACATGGTAATTACATAACTTTAGTGAGTAGAACAAGAAGCAGTAGATGTTTGATTTTGTTATGCCAGTTAGTAAAAAGTGTGTAAAAAGACGAGTTGTTTATGGACTAAAATTATTTTACATTATCGGCGGGGATAAATGCTGAATCATGTCTGACGTAAGTTCAAAATGGCAGCCATTCTTTTGTTTATTGCAGTGGTGAAACTAGAATTTTAATTTGAACAAAAGCGTTTGTGTTATACTTGAGTGTGTAACATTTGGAATGCTGATTAAATTTGAATCGAGGAATATAGCGATATTTTGTTTTGTTATTCTGCTTTTGCTTGGAATTCTTAAAGATTAGTTCGAGTGGCGTAAACACAGAATTTTAATATTACTACGCAAGGTTAGATACAGTTAATTTAATCTGCTTTTGATTTTTGATTGCATAAGAAACAAATTAAATATAAAAAAAAATAACGATAAATATATTATTGATGGGATAAATTGAATACTAGGTCGGTGCCGATTACAGCNTGTTTATAGACTAAAATTATTTTACATTATCGGCGGGGATAAATGCTGAATCATGTCTGACGTAAGTTCAAAATGGCAGCCATTCTTTTCTGCAGTGGTGAAACTAGAATTTTAATTTGAACAAAAGCGTTTGTGTTATACTTGAGTGTGTAACATTTGGAATGCTGATTAAATTTGAATCGAGGCATATAGCGATATTGTGTCTTGTTATTCTGCTTTTGCGTGGAATTCTTAAGGATTTGTTCGAGTGGCGTAAACACACAATTTTAATATTACTACGCAAGGTTAGATACAGTTAATTTAATCTGATTTTGATTTTTGATTGAATAAGAAACAAATTAAATATAAAAAATAACGATAAATATATTATTGATGGGATAAATCGAATACTAGGTCGGTGCCGATTACAGCGAAGTTCATTTTGCTCGGCCTGAAAATCTGAACCACTCGCCAAGGCTCGTGGTTCGCCTCTTCTAAGCCTCGCAAAATAAACTTCGCTTTATTCGGCACCGACCTAGTATTCTCTATGTACATAACCGATTAACAATTCTTACATTACAGCCAATCAGTGTTCTACTTTCGTCTTGGTGAATAAGCTGGCGTGTGTTTATTCAGATTGTTAATATTAATTTGATAGTTACCGTACATAACATATGTAATAAAAGAAGTGTGAAATGCAAGACACATTTATGCTTGAAATTAATTTCAGCGATACTTAAACATATGACTTCAAAAAAACAATTTAAAGCGCATAAGCAACGTCGCTGTTACCAGATAATTAATTTATTTATGTCTGGGCGACATGGGAATAACGTTTGTTGAAATGCATTAAGTTGTCATCGTTCAATGTAAAGTGCTTGTAATTTTACCGGTATATCCGGCATTAAAGAGTAATGCCCGCGGGTTTTGTTGAGGTTTAGACACCATTATCAATCCTCTTGCTAATAATGCTTTGCCACTGTATCGATTTATCTGCAATACAAAACCAAATAATGTTTTAACAGTCCATGCAAAGTAAATTCAACTGTACACTAAAGCAAGAGTGCATACGTTCATGAAATAACTAAACTACAATGATATCTGTACTTTAGCTCTCTACGTTCAACCAGATTACAAAACATGCATCAGAGTCAAATAACTATAATTATACATTTATAAGGATCGATAGTATTAGGAGTAGCGGTGGGCAATATATTCAAATATGTTTCAATAACGTTCAAATATATTAATCATAGCAATAACAGCAATACTAATAACGTCTCTTGAATGTCACTGTTCGCGGCGACGACGCACGATGTGGCGCAAAATACTCCAGCCAGCAAAAAAACAGAACATCCATATGTAGCAATATTAACTAACAACATATAACAAACAAAACAAACAGTCCATGAAAGTGAGCAAATTATAATTTAGTGTCAAAGTCATCATACTATTTGCATTCTGTATCAAGTTATTTATCTTTCATGTCTAGCTGATACCGTTTAGTTATTGGCCAATTTGATCCCAGGCCATATATCTTGTCGCACTCATGCACACAGCATAAGCTGTCTTTTCCGGTAATCGAATAAGTCCTGACTGCGGTTAATCCCAATATAAATATTGTCCGACGTTGTCATGTGAATAATATGTTCGTGTTCAAAACACATAGTTGTTAAATTAAATATTGCGGACACGAGTAATATCCTTACGTCCGGAATAATACATGATTAAAACCTATGTGGAAGCTTCTAATCATATAACACTGGTATTGGCGAAAATAACTCGTCTAAGTAATCATTTAATTGTCTAAATCTATTGACAGTGGATCTAAAACACGAAAAGAATATGTGTATCATTCATTTACATCTATTATTGTAGCCGTAGAATCAGTAAGGCAATACCCTTTGTAATTCGGTTTTAATACCGCATACAAATTCATGTACATGTAAGCATACAGCCAGATTGTTTAATGATATGTAGGAAGACAGTATACAATTCTGTTTAAAAAAATGGCGCGTTCTTGTTCTTGCCTGTGAGCGAATCAACTTTAGTTTGATGCAGAAAATATGTTGTTTACGTCATGATATCGTATATGTGTAAGAGCAGTGGTCACTTGTATTGTGAATCATCGGATGTTTTATTAGTTACTTAGGTTGAGACTTCGCAATTGACGTTTCATGAAATGACGTCTATCTTGGAATTAAATTTTCACATATATGATATGTCATTTTTCGATATTTTATTTACTCACAAGTTCGTTGACTTTGATTTCGAATTATAGTGACATCAAACGTCGGTATCCCTAAATCAAACTTACTTTCTTATCAAATTAGTATGAAGGTTATAAAAATGAGTCCTTTTGACGAAAGCCATGTATTTATTTCGTGTGAGAAGTATTTAACATTGTTATGTTTTAATATTACAGAGATATATACCTCATACAAAATTGTTAAATTACGTCGTTATTTGTCTTACCCTTTCATATTTATACCATTCTTGAAGATATAGACCTTCGGTGTATTAAACGGAATTATTCGGAAACGATAATATAATAAGGGATCCAGTATGATAAATCATTTAAGCCTATGGGGAACAATAATCATATTATAATCTTGTAACAACGGTGATGTGTTGATGTTCTTATGTTCCCCATGCTATTCGAAATCTGTGGAACACTTTGCAATGTATCCGTATAATGAGCTCATAGATACTTTTAATGTCCATACTTTATTGCTGTCATTTAATGTTATTAAATTAGTACGGGCATACTATTTTATCAATCCGCTCTAATACAACACATAGCATATACGACTTTAAATTGATGGTCTTAGTAGAGTAGGAGGGTAGTATAAATAATTTTTAACTATCCGCATGTTTTTGTTCTCGTCTGTTATTTAATTCTTTTCGCTATAAAGATTTACAACACCTATAATTATAAAAAAATAATATAATTGATGAATGCGCACACTTACCTGTGCGTGTTATATATGGACAGCATTCGAAAATTTAAGATATTAGGGAAAGCGTTTAACACTCCGGTTCGACTTATACCGCAGAATATAGTAATGCTGCCCACTTTTGTTTAATGCCTGTGACTTGTTGATAAAAAATATTCACGTATCTTTGAAAAAACGTTTTCATTGAAGCTTACATGTTAAAGGCAAGGCAATATTAATGTACTATTCATTATGTAATACATAAGGTATCCATCTATTCTTCACATATTTAAAATATATTTGAACGTGTTTCTGGTATGACAATGGTAGTGTTCTTTGGTATGATTCTGTCATGATTCGTGAGTGCTTTCTGCTTTATATTCTTCGCCAGGATTCGATAACAAGGCAAGTGATCACAGTCACGTTGATTGTAGCTAATTTAAATTAATGACGGTCGTGGCCCAAACCTAAAACCAAATATTGGTATAGACAAGTAAACATAAGATTTGCGTCAACTGCAGAATACAATCACTCACGCTGCAATCTTGCAGAGAACTGTATGTGCTTATATATTAAGTATAAAGTCCATTTTATCTATTTTAACATGACTTTAAATCGTCTTTTCATGTCAAATGTTGTTAACCATAACGAAACACTGACAACATCGTTTAAAAAAAACTACATTTAAAAAACGTACTCCTTCAAATGTTTAACTGGTTTCCAACCGTTGGAAAAATAGAATTGTTATGTACTTACAACTTGTATAGTGGAAATTCATGGATAATAAGTTTGTATTTGTTATTAAAGAGTCCCTATTTAGATGACTTCACATGAACGCAAGCGCAATTTGACAAAATGTTATAATTTAAAAGAAAATGTATGAATGGGGATAAAAGTCAGTTAGAATCACTATAGCATCGGCATTGCTATATCAATAATGTTATTTCGTTCTGTATTAGGAAATGGGAGTAGTGTGTGTGTCGAAATGCATTAAGCTATCATCTTGCAGTGTTAAGTGCCTGACATTTCAACGATATATCCGGTATTGAACAGTAAAGCCCACGTTTAAATTTACTAGGCTATGTCTCTTTTTTTAAATAATTCCAATGTTACTGTGGTTTTGGGCAATGAATCCGCTAAATACTTAAGTGCGAATTTATACATTCATGAAATAACCGAAATACAAAGTTATCAGTCAGTTTACTTTCAACATTCAAGCCCATTTGCGAACATGCATTCGAAGTTAAATATGTTAATGTACAAACATGTCTGTTAGTACAATTGATATAATGCATAGTATTACAATTGATATAAATAGAGGTTAAGGCCATAACATGTATTGTATTTAATTGTCTGTTTGTTATATGTCTAAACTGATTAATGCCATCCCAATTTAAAATTCAATGATCGAACGTTCGT
Source organism: Dreissena rostriformis (assembly GCA_007657795.1). Classification (NCBI taxonomy): domain Eukaryota; kingdom Metazoa; phylum Mollusca; class Bivalvia; order Myida; family Dreissenidae; genus Dreissena; species Dreissena rostriformis. Next base: position 25,635 of record VMBQ01003599.1, on the reverse strand, counting down.
GCTCTTCTGAATTTCATGATCGGATTGTAAGTGGCATTAAATCATTAGCGTTCGATGTTCGATATAGTTCACCCACTTAAATGTCCGTGTTAATGTCGGTATTAAGCTTATTTTGTAGATGTAGCTCCTTGTTAATGGCAATTAAATAGTTCCAGTGAGACAATGTTACTTAATCAGAATGGTCAATCAAGAAAGGTTAAAAAAAGACATAGATTAAAAAAGTGCTTGCATTCGCAGTTGCTTTTTGTTTACAAAGAAATGTATGTGTGTTATTTGTTTTTTCAAGAAAACATAGTCTCGACAATGATAATGAGTCCTCAGTTAACCTTGGTTAAGTGAGCATTTCATTGTTTGCTAAAATCGAGGTATGAACCGTAATCCTGATTGAAACCAGTGTTATTATTCGTAATTTCAGGATAGTACATTACCTCAAATTAGGTCAAAACAAAAGCCACACACAATATGCAAAACCTTTATTTAAGCAGGTTATAATGCAAGTTTTATTAAATATGTTTATTTATATATTTTCCACAATACTGAGACAAGTGAACAAATCTATGAATTTAAGCTAGCAAATCGTTATTAAAAAACGAGTAACACGTCGTTCATACAAGAATGTTATCATACAATCGGTTAATCAAACCCATAGTAAACGTTTAATTGCATTTGTAAACTGTTTTGGTTCATCTTTAACCCAAAACGTCTCCTAATGATAATAAATAAGAAGCGCCGTCTTCAAAACTCGTCTTATATAAAAGGGTGCATGATAGACGGATTTATGCTGGGATTACACTGTTTTCTCGTCAATTTTAATTTCCAAATCCATTTTGCGTTCAATATTGGTAAATTTGCAATTCAAAACGTCTGTTAATGTTTATGAAATAGAATGCACCGTATGTTCATACTTCGCTAAACATCGAAGTGCACCAGATGACTGGATTGATGCGGATATTTTTTAGGAGATAGTGCTGCTGAAAGTACGCTGTGTTCACGTTCCGTTTTATGTTCACATCCATTTTTATTGTCAATGAGGTCATGCTGCGCCTAGTCAGATAATATGTTTTCAAAATTTCGTTTTGCATTACCAAGCTCGCTTTTGATTAGTAATGCTCTGAATTTGTCGATGCTTCGTTAATTGGCGAGTCTAGCAGGCTTCTGATTAGCGGAAGTGGAAACAAGATGTATAGACCTAAACAGCTGCAGTTGAAAAAATCATTCAGGGTTAATCCGTACATTTAGCCATATTAATAAGCTTTTGAAGCATTACATTTATTAAATAATTATCGTTTTATTAAAAGCAAAACACTCAATATTAAACTGTGTCATTATTGTTTATAAATGGGGCCGGCAGCCAATGTTTATTATTTCAAAAGTACCAGGATTTTGTTTGAGCCTTTCTGCCATGCAATAATGGGTGCAGATTGTTCCGTCTTCTTTAGTTCTATATCACCCCATTTTAAGTTTCTATTTTCTGTTCCACTTCAAATTTAATACAATTTTTTTGTTAACCTATAAACCGCGCAGCAATTGGTCTGAGCTATTTATTGCCACTAGTTTGTGTTCGCTCTATCGATAGTTTGTTCTACAGATATGATAAGTTCAACTGCATTAGTGCCACTGATTTGTTGTGTTCGCTCTATCGATAGTTTGTTATACAGATATGATAAGTTCAGTTGCATTAGTGCCACTGATTTGTGTTCGCTCTTTCGATAGTTTGTTCCACAGATATGATAAGTTCAGCTGCATGAGGATGATAACCTTTCCCTTTTTATTATTCAGGGCTCTGATCATAATGAACTCAATTCAAAGAGGATTATTCCTCTTCATTAGAAAAGTGACATGATCGAGGTGGACAATTACAGATCTGTTTCAGTTTTTAGTATTAGCTCAATTTATAGATGGACATACATGATACATATAAGGCTATTTAAATGATTAACTTAAATAAGAGTTTTGTAACGCTGACACCAGTGGGTCTAATAAATTGTTTGATTGAGTGATTGAATATTCATTCATCATTAAATACTTAGACACGAATATGCATCTTTTAGTATCTACATTAAGGCAATGCGTGGAATTACACGCAACCAAGCGCGCGGTGTTGTCAAATTGATATGTAAGAAGGCCAAATGTAAGATGATCCTGACGATTTCAATCAAAGTTCAATACCCATCTAACCCAATATATCAATTGTCTTGGGATAATGCAACACGGACAGTACAACTCACTTAATTAATTATTTATTTTCAATGCTCACCAAAACATAACATCAATGCCGTATTAATTGTTTTGACTCTGGATTTTCAAGTGAACCATCCGTTTGTGAAACAATATTTCGGTATGACGAAGAATACGATACGCAACAGGCAACTTTGACTGGAGTTCATCCAATTTATTTATGGTTAAGGTAAAATGGCAATAGTATGGACCATTTAACATCAGCTAGTTAGATGTGAACCAAGAAATCGTCGATGCAAATGAAAAACTTTCATTTATATCGGGAGCTAAACCAATACGATTGTCGTGCTCAAAATAAGTAAATTATACAGGTTTATCTTCGAGTGTATATTTATCTAATTCTGAGTCTGTTTTTGTCGGGCTAAGATGGCAAGTGGAATATGAAGAGATCAGGCCTGTTGTTTGCCTTTCTGTCCGCCATGTATAAAAAATATAAAACCGTTGGCAACGACAATCGGGTCTGCAAAACTCAACGAACAATTAAATGCCCTTT
>VMBQ01003599.1:0-21950 GCA_007657795.1 Dreissena rostriformis | reverse complement strand
AGTCTAAGGGTTATGAAGTGAGTCTAAGGGTTATGAAGTGAGTCTAATGGTTATGAAGTGAGTCTAAGGGTTATGAAGAGAGTCTAAGGGTCATGAAGTGAGTCTCAAGGATGTGAAGTGTGTCTAAGGGTTATGAAGTGAGTCTAAGGGTGATGAAGAGAGTCTTAGGGTTATGAAGTGGGTCTAAGGGTTATGAAGTGAGTCTAAAGGTTATGAAGTGAGTCTAAGGGTTATGAAGTGAGTCTTATGGTTATGAAGTGAGTCTAAGCATTATGAAGTGAGTCTAAGGATTATGAGGAGAGTCTAAGGGTCATGAAGTGAGTCTCAAGGATGTGCAGTGTGTCTTAGGGTTATGAAGTGAGTTTAAGGGTTATGAACAGAGTCTAAGGGTTATGAAGTGAGTCTTAAGTTTATGAAGTGAGTCTAAGGGTTATGAAGTGAGTCTAATGGTTATGAAGTGAGTCTAAGGGTTATGAAGAGAGTCTAAGGGTCATGAAGTGAGTCTCAATGATGTGAAGCTTGTCTAAGGGTTATGAAGTGAGTTTAAGGGTTATGAAGAGAGTCTAAGGGTTATGAAGTGAGTCTAAGGGTTATGAAGTAAGTTTCAGAGTTATGAAGTGAGTCTAAGGGTTATGAAGTGAGTCTAAGGGTCATGAAGTGAGTCTCAAGGATGTGAAGTGTGTCTAAGGGTTATGAAGTGAGTCTCAGGGTTATGAAGAGAGTCTAAGGTTTATGAAGTGAGTCTAAGGGTTGTGAAGTGAGTCTAAGGGTTATGAAATGCATATAAGGGTTATGAAGTGAGTCTAAGGGTTATGAAGTGAGCCTAAGGGTTATGAAGTGCATATAAGGGATATGAAGTGAGTCTAAGGGTTTTGAAGTGAGTCTAAGGGTAATGAAGATATTCTAAGGGTCATGAAGTGAGTCTCAAGGATGTGAAGTGTGTCTAAGGGTTATGAAGTGAGTCTAAGGAATATGAAGTGAGTCTAAAGGTTATGAAGTGAGTCTAAGGGTTATGAAGTGAGTCAAATGGTTATGAAGTGAGTCTAAGGGTTATGAAGTGAGTCTAAGGGTTATAAAGAAAGTCTCAGGGTCATGAAGTGAGTCTCAAGGATGTGAAATGTGTCTTAGGGTTATGGAGTGAGTTTAAGGGTTATGAAGAGAGTCTAAGAGTAATGAAGTGAGTCTAAGGGTTATGAAGTGAGTCTAAAGGTTATGAAGTGAGTCTAAGGGTTATGAAGTGAGTCTTAGGGTTATGAAGTGATTCTAAGGGATATGAAGCGAGTCTAAGGGATATGAAGTGAGTCTAAGGGTTATGAAGTGAGTCTAAGGGTTATGAAGAGAGTTTAAGGTTCATGAAGTGAGTCTCAAGGATGTGAAGTGTATCTAAGGGTAATGAAATGAGTCTTAGGGTTATGAAGAGAGTCAAAGGGTTATGAAGTCATTGTAAGGGTTATGAAGTGAATCTAAGGGTTATGAAGTGAATCTAAGGTTTGTGAAGTATGTCAAAGGGTTATGAAGTGAGTCTATGAGTTATGAAGTGAGTCTAAGGTTTATGAAGTCAGTGTAAGGGTTATGAAGTGAATCTAAGGGTTATGAAGTGAATCTAAGGTTTATGAAGTATGTCAAAGGGTTATGAATTGAGTCTAAGGTTTATGAGGTGAGTCTAAAGGTTATGAAGTGAGTCTAAGGTTAATGAAGTTACTCTAATGGTTATAAAGTGAGTCTAAGGGTTATGAAGTGAATTTGAGGGTTTTGAAGTGCCGGTAAGGGTTATGAAGTAAGTCTAAGGTTTATGAAGTGAGTCTAAGGTTTATGAAGTGCATCTAAGGGTTATGAAGTGAGTCTAAGGGTTATGAAGTGAGTATAAGGTTTATGTAGTGCATCTAAGGGTTATGAAGTGAGTCTAAGGGTTATGAAGTGAGTCTGAGGGTTATGAGGTGAGTCTAAGATTTATGAAGCGATTTTGAGGGTTAAAAAGTGAGTCTAGAGTTATGAAGTGAGTATAAGGTTTATGTAGTGCATCTAAGGGTTATGAAGTGAGTCTAAGGGTTATGAGGTGAGTCTAAGATTTATGAAGCGATTTTGAGGGTTATGAAGTGAGTCTAAGGGTTATGAAGTGAGTATAAGGTTTATGTAGTGCATCTTAAGGTAATGAAGTGAGTCTAAGGGTTATGAGGTGAGTCTAAGATTTATGAAGTGATTTTGAGGGTTATGAAGTGAGTCTAAGGTTAATACGGACAATTTAGGTGTTGATAACAACTTTCAGCAATAACACATCTGCAAGACTGTATAGTTTGGCTAACACACAGTATAATTTCAGAATATACTTGATAACTGTTTCACATAACTTCCTTTGCATGTCTTTTTTTCTGCACAAAATGTTATCATTTATTTTCATGCTCACCTTTGCATTATTGAATTAAAACATAGCAACAAGTCTGAAATATTGGTGTTGGCAGAATTCTATAAGAACTTCAAATATGTGTAATACTGGTGGGTAATTTGTTTTGGCATGTATCAATTGACCTGAGTTAAAGGTGTTATTCTTCTTAAGTAAATGGTTTTAGTAAGTATGGGTTGAAATAGTGCCAATGCCACTTTCTTGGATGTTTGTGTGTGTTTTTTTTCTCCAAAATCAGTATAAAGAAGTGACTTTCTAGATGATTTCTGTTTTGTAATAACACTATTTGCCTGTTAAATGAAATGCTTAACAGACTTGTGATATACAGGGGGAGGGGGGGTGTCAAATAGCCAGAGATTAGTGGAGATTTTTAATTAAAACAAATAACACTGATGTGTGTTTGTGTGACTGGGTACAATGGTGCCAGAGGGTGTAATGTCTGTTGTGTGCTCAATGGATGGGCTACCAGGTATGACCAATATTGGTGGGTCACAGAGTGTGGGGAATTTATGTAGCTTTGGTTGCAGAATAGGCTGGGTTAATATGATCTTGGGAAATCATATGAACTTGGAAATTGGAAAATAATCTTGGTAGGAAATCATCTTGCTGGCTTTTGGAAAATAATCTAGATAGGAAATTATCTCTCTGGCTTCAGGCCTTTTTCTGCCTATCTCACGGGTCCGATAGTCGGACCCATTCCCCATGCCAAATATGCATATTTTTTCCCCAATTCTCAAAAAAAATCCCCCCTATTTTTTTATTTTTTTTTATTTTTATTTTTTTTTTAGAAAGAAGTGTCTTATGACTTATGATTATTAGACTCTTATATCTCAATTTTATTTTTTAAACAACCTACAAAATATATAACCATAATTTATATGATTTTATCCAAAATGGCTGGAAAACCCCCTGCCCAATTTGTCGATGAAAATTCTTCCCAATTTGAAAGATTTCGCGACTCGAAAAATCCCCATTTTGCTAGGTACTTTTTCCCCAAATAGACAGAAAAAGGCCTGGGCTTAACAAACATTTTAAAACTGCATGGTTAGTTATGGATCCATATTAATCAAGAATAGGGCACTTGGAAGTGATAATAACTTGGTTTACCCAGATTGATTTATAGTTTGTTAAACAGCTGGCACTTGAGAGCTGTAACAGGTTAATGTAGGATTACTGTGATCCTGTGAGGATTGGGACTTTGGGAATTGTACTTTATTAAGCAGGTCAGTGCTGGGAATTATGCAAGGTAATTTTGTATTACTGTTGTTTAGATTATATGGGCATGTACATGGAAGTAATCCTACTATGTTAGCAGAAAAAAATTGCTGCATGATTTAGAGGGTTTTCTTCATTATATGCACATAGAAGATTTTTTGTTTTCTCATTCAAAATATAATTTGATTATTTTTCTGTGACCTGGGGCTTCAAGCATATTTTGTTTCTCTGTTTAAGAGAATAACTTGTTTTTAATCAGTTGCTTATCATCGGGGGGTGAGTGTTTTTGTATACAATAAACTTCCATGGCTGGTTGACTTATCGGCTATTCATCATAGCATAAAAATTAGATTTGATTTGAGATAACTGGACATTTAGTACAATTTGCCTTTAGGATTTGAGATAACTGGACATTTAGTACAATTTGCCTTTAGTTAACAACCTTACCTATTGAGTAACATAAGATGTTCTTTGATAAAAAAATAATTGACATAATATTTTGAATGGAAAGGGGATGGGGCAATGGGGCAAATATCCAGATATGAGTGGAGATTGTTTAATTAAAACCAATAACACTGATGTTCTGATGTTTTTCTGAGTACACTGGTGCCAGTAGGTGCAATGTCTGTTGTGTGCTTACTGGCTGGGCTGCCAGGTATGGCCAATATTGGTGGGTCACAGAATGTGGGGAATGACTTTTATGTATGTAGCTTTGGTTGCAGAATATACTGGGTTAATATGATCTTGTTGAATGGAATCAGAATAATCTGGGTAAATCCTATGAACTTTGAGATTGGAAAATAATCTGGAAATAATCTAGGTAGGAAATTATCTTGCTGGCTTTACACACAGTACAGAACTGCATGGTAAGTTTTAGATCCATATTGATCGAGAAAAGGGCACTTGGAAGTGATAATAACTTGGTTAATGCAGATTGATTTATAGTGGGTTTAACAGCTGACACACAAGAGCTGTTACAGGTCAATGTTGGATTATAAACTGTGAGCCAGTGAGGATTGGGAATAGGTCAGTGTGATGGGAATTGTACTTTAATAAATAGGTCAGTGTGATGGGAATTATGCAAGGTAATTTTGTATTACTGTGGCATTCTTTGTTTGGATTTTATGAGCATGTACATTAAAGTAATCCTACTATGATAGAAGAAAAAATTAGCGGACTATAAGTCCATGTGTTGAATTATTTGAAATGTCATCATACTACATGTAGCTGCCTTAAATGAATTTGCAAATTTGACTTTGCAATTAGCCATTCCTTCATTTTGAAATATATTGTCAGCAACCTCCACCAATCCAAATACATACGAGTCTCGCTCTGGGAAAAGACGCTAAATGCATGTTCTTAAAGTGTTGTCCCTGATTAGCCTGTGCAGTCTGCACAGGCTTATAATCAGAGACAACACTTTCTGTTTTTATTGACATGCTTTTCACCCCGTTTTCCAAGAGCAAGGCTTATATTATTGTTTTTCAACCTCATCATAAGGAGTTATTATTTGATTATTCCCTTGACTCTTAAATACTTTAAAAGCAAGAAACTTTGCAAAAATAATTCCCAGTAGACATCGAATTGACCCAAAAATATATAAAAATGTATTGATATCACAAAAAAAATGACAATTTGATAATTATTTATGGTTAAGTTTCTGAACACACACTTGCAGGAAATGCCTCTTGATTATTATGAATAAGTTCTCTTTGGTTGTACCAAGCGTATATGGTATAAAAATAAAAGTGAAAAGGAATTCATTTACTTCCATTTTAATAAATGGCCATTCAAATTGCAATTTAAATAGTTTTCTGTGACCTGGGGTTTCAATAATATTTTGTTTCTCTGCATAGGAGAATAACTTGTTTTCAATCAATTGGTAATCATCTGGCATACATGCCAGATGTCCCGATCTCGGCGGGACAGTCCTGCTTTTGGGCCCTTTGTCCCGGCATCCCAATATGAGACGATTTGTCCCGACATTCGTAAAAAACGATGTAAAGTCTATAAGTTCCCAATAAAATTCGCTGTTCAAGCTCTGTCTGGCTAAAACTTACCATCGCTAATCCCTTTATTGCCCCCAATTAACAACCCGCTTCTGCTACTCAAGTGCACCAGTGTTGTTTTTGACAACTTATCGGCGATTTATCAGCAAATTATTGATTTTATCAGGCATTCACACCACGGTGTTTTTATGATAGGGGTCTCTCTAAAGATGTATCATACAGAAATAAACGCCAATGACACTATTATCCGGTGTATTATACCACCTAAGGTTATAAAACCTGTCAAAACACAGATTTTGTACATCAAACAAATTGGATGCTGACCAATACGCATCGATGTTTCACATACATTAACTTTCGTTTTCGACTGATTTTCAGAAAATAATTTGCATATTGCATCAATCTAGAGTTAATTGACGATTGGTTGAAAAAGAAAAGTACTCGATGCTCTCACATCGCGTCACACGATTTACATATGTTCAAGGGGATATCCCTGTACCGATTGGATGTCAAATCGAGGCATACGGGGAAACCCCACAATTCAGTTTATAGATTGTGTTTACTTCCGGATAATGGTGAACGTTGTGTTCACCAATTTCTGAAACACATGTATCGTCAAAATTGGGCAGAAAATAAGAGTTTTTGTAAGTAATTATATACTGACTGCTGACTAAAGTAAAGGTATAATGATTGATCGTTTTAGGTGTCCTGCTTTTTGGTCAAATTTCCCGACAATTTTTTATGGAATGTCCCGTTTTGGACCTGAAAAATTCTGGCATGTATGCATCTGGGTCGAGTGTTTTTTTTATACAATAAATGTCCATGGCCAGGGTGCCTTATCAGCTATCCATCATAGCATAAAAATTAGATTTGATTTTAGATTACCGAACATTTAGTACTTTTTGCTGTCAGTTAAAAGCCTGACCTATTGAGTAACAAAAGATGCTTGTGATAACAGAATAATTGCAAGTTTATTTCATATTTGGACATGAAAAGGGGGGGGGGAATGGGGTCAAATAGCCAGACATGAATGGAGATTTTTTAATTAAAACCAATAACACGGGATGTTCTGATGTTTGTCTGTGTACACTGGTGCCAGTGGGTGCAATGTCTGTTGTGTGCTTAATGGCTGGGCTGCCAGGTATGGCCAATATTGGTGGGTCACAGAGTGTGGGGAAGGTTTGGTTGCAGAATATACTGGGTTAATATGATCTTGGGAAATCATATGAACTTGGAGATTGGAAAATAATCTTGGTTTGAAATCATCTCTCTGGCTTTAAAAACAGTTAAGCACTGCATGGTTAGTTTGGGATTCTTATTGATTAGCACTGGGGCACTTGGAAGTGATAATAACTTGGTTAATCCAGATTGATTTATAGTGGGTTTAACAGCTGACACACACGAGCTGTTACAGGTCAATCTTGGATTACTGTGAGCCTGTGAGGATTGGGAACAGGTCAGTGTGATGGGAATTGTACTTTAATAAATAGGTCAGTGTGATGGGAATTGTACTTAAATAAATAGGTCAGTGTGCTGGTAATTATGCAATAGGTAATTTAGTATGACTGTAGCATTGTTGTTTGGATTATATGACCCATGTACATTGAAATAATCCTATTATGTTACTGTTAGCAGATTTTTTTTAAATGCTGCATGACGAGGGGTGTTTATTTGTTAAATGCAATAGAACAGGCAAAAAAATTTCTGACCCCAAACTTATTTTCCACCAAACTTATATGAATTATTCGATTTAATATGAAATGGGGATACTTATTTGTAACCATGATTGATGACATAAAGGTGATAATAATTATAATTGATTTATTATGTAAATATGATGAATCGTGACGTATTGTCAATGATAGTATTAAAGTACTGTTGATTTTTATATTGCACATGGAAATTTGTTTTATTTGCTTGCATTGATTTTTGTGACGAAATATGAGCATGAACATTTGAATGTAAATATGGTAACCCATGATGTTTTGTCAATGATAATATTAAAGTACTGTTAATTTTTATGATGCACATGGAAACTTGTTTTATGTGTAGGCATTGATTTTTGTGACTTAATATGAAAGGATGTTATTAAATTTAAAAATATGAGTTGTTTGTAATTGATGATGATGGGCTTGGTGTAATGAAGAGTATAAAACAAGTGAAGATTTGATTAAATGCCGAACATAAACCACTTCTCCTTTAAGTGGCCTCACTTCTCCCTAATTGCAGTGGAGGGAGAAGTCACTTCTCCCTCAAGTTTGAACCTAGGCTGAGCCCTGGATTATTGGTTATTTTGTTGCTGATGTTTAAATTGTAGATGCTGCTGCTGCTGCTGATGATGATGATGATGATGATGATGATCACATCATGCTGATACCTAGGGTGATAATTGTGTTTCTTTTAGATGATGATGATATTGATGAAGATGTTTTTTTCATCACTGATGACCTTCATTTAATCAGAGATACATCATATTGAATAATCAAATCAGGAAGGATTACATCTAAAGCCATTATTACAATTATCACTTGTATGAATCTTGATTGTATTGTACTGTTATTACCCTGTTTATCAGTTTCCATCATCAGTTTCTGCCTCTATTTTGTATAGTACTAGACTCCAGATCCTATCTCATATTACACTGGGGGAGATAGCAGTGCAAGGGTTTTGATCTTTGATATTTGCTACTATGTCTATTATGTACATCAATTGTATTTGTATTGTTTTGGACTTTTAGGGGGGNGGGTGGGGGGGGGGGGGGGGGGTAAATGTCTTCTTGTGAAGACACTTGAGCAGTGATGTTTCCACTCTGGTGAACTGTGAATGATTGTGTGAAGTTGAAGGCGCCTTAACTGATGTAAGAAGGTTATGCAAACAATGAGCATAACTTTGATGCTTTAAACTTCAGTTTTAAGAAAAAATGGCAGAATATTCTATGTGTTGAATAATTTGATATGTCATTGTACTAGAAGTCTTAAATAAATGTGCACTTATTCATATGTTCAGATGGCACAAATATTATTGACAGCAACATCCACTTAACCATACAGATGATTCTTTTTCAAGCTCATCATAAACTACTATTATTTGGTTATTCCCCTGATTCCCAAAATATTTAAAATAAAATAATTGACTTTTGCAGAAATTATTTCTAATGCGCATGTCATGGATCCAAAATAAATAAATGAATTGATTAATCACAAAAACGATTATAATTTGGTAATTACTTGTCATCAACTTTATATACGCACACACAATTGCAGGAGATACTTCTGGATTAAATTGAATAAGTACTGTATGTTTGTACTAAGCCTATATGGTATTATTCTACTAGCACCAAGTACGTTTATTAAATTAAATGCATTTCTTACAAATAAAATGTTTTTTTTTTTAATATAGTCATTTACTTCCATTGTAATTGATGGCCATTCAAAATGCAATTTTAGGAAGGAGAACAACATGATTTCAATCAGTTGTTTAATAATCAAGGTTGAGTGTTTTTATGCAATAAATTTCTATGTCTGGTTGAATTATCTGCTATTCATCATACCATAAAAATTTGATTTGTTGTTTGATTACCCGACATTTAGTACAATTTGCCCCTAGTTAACAGCCATACCTATTGAGTAACAAAAGATGGTTGTGATAAAATAAATCATTGAGAGTATATTTCGACTTAAATGACTGTATATTAGTAATTCAAATTCTTTTGTTGACTGACGTTGTTTGCTATATAGTTTACCGTATTGGTTTAAATAAGTGTGTACAATTCTTAATGTAATTTTAAATTCAATGTTTTAAACAGGTATATCCAAATAAAAAAGTACTCACAAGATCCTGAACTGAACATTATTGCCTTTATATTCCGTTGTTAGTAGTTATATTTTTCTTCTAACATACTTTATTCTTTAAGTTTGAATCTATGATAAATATTTTGGAAATGGCCAATGCATCTAGTCACACATATTGCCTTTAAACCACTGCAAAGTTACAAAGTTAGAACTGTTACCAAAATAAGCTTCTGTTACATGTACAGAAATGCATCAGATAAATATAAACAAATAGCCAGTTGACTGTTGTGTGTCTTTTATTAACAAGGTTTGTTAGAGGTTATACGGTATTACTTTTATTGACAATCTGTCATTGACTTGGTATTATAACGCCTCGGTCTAACCTTACATTACGTAGCGGTGTAGGGGTGACATGAATCGTCTGTAGTGGCAACGTTCAGTATACTTCATGAATTTGTCGCGCACTGTTGTGTTTCTTTCGACTCATTGAGCGGATTTTGCTATATCGATTCAACTGGGAGTTTGGGGATTTAAATAATATTTGAAGTAAGTTTAAGGCTTTGGTTAAATCTTTGAAAAAATATTGATACATGTATTTATATCTCTTTAAATATTTGTTTTTAATTAAGATATTTTTCCAGTATGTCTAACAATTTATTTTGTAAACAATAGGCAACTTTAGATGTTGTACTGAGTAGCTTCTGTTTTCTGATGACCGTTTAAAATTGAATATGCAAAAAAATAAATAAATAAAAATTGAGCAGCACTATGTGAAAACCTGGGTTAATGCATGTGCGTAAAGTCAATGTCTTCCCAGATTAGCCTTAATGCAGTCTGCACAGGATAGTCAGGGAGGATGCTTTCCGCTTAGACTGGATTATTTGTTTTCAAGAGACTAAATCTTTAAATGAAAAATTATATAAAAGAGGAAAGTGTCACCCCAGATTAGCCTGTGTAGACTTCACTGGCTCATATGAGATGCCGCTTAGCCCTTTGAGCGCTGGAACCGGATTTTAAAGGCCTTTGCAAACAGTTTGGATCCAGATGAGACGCCACAGAACGTGGCGTCTCATCAGGATCCAAACTGTTTGCTATTCTGATAGTGGTCTTTGAAAAAAAGTGAAGAAAATGTTGATTTTAGAAATTCAGCAGACGACATTTTAGCAGACAACAAATTACCCAGCATGCAAAGGGTTAGTGCACATGCATAAAACCCTGTTTTTCAAGAGCGAGGCTGATTTACATCTGTTTTTATTTGCTTACACGTTAACATTACTGCCTTCTGTTTCTTTCAAAATCTTTAGATAATAAAAAGTTTTACAATAAAATTAATTTACCATACATAGCACCAAATTTTGATGTTTAGTTCATGTCTTTACAATATTTTCTCCAATATATAAATAAAACATTTAAATAAAAGTTAGTGGGTGTTTATAAACATTTAAGAAACCCTTGACATTTGTTATTGTATAGTGTATAGCAAATAAACAATGCCATATAAAATGTTAAACTTAAATTCAGTGCAAAAAAACAACAAACTCACATGGTGTATGTTTTGAGAATCCAGTTATGTCAGTCAAGCTGACATTTTGATATATTTCTTCATATTTTGTTTTGAAACTTGGTCAAAGCATTGATTGTTCCTAGGAAATTGTATCTTTAATTGAGGCATTTCTGGCATTAATAAGAATCGTGTTCTGAGAAAACTGGACAAAATGCATGTGCCTAAAGTGTCATCCCAGATTAGCCTGTGCAGTCCGCAGAGGCTAATCCGGGACGACACTTTCCGCCTAAACTGGATTTTCGCTAAGAAGAGACATCATTTAAACGAAAAATTCCATAAAAGCGGAAATCGTCATCCCTGATTAGCCTGTGCAGACTGCACAGGCTAATCCGGGATGACAATTTACGCATAAGCATTATGCCCAGTTTTCTCAGAACACGACACATATGGCCAAAGATATCCATAAGTTTGCTGTTATTATAAATTCCTTTACGAATTGAAATTGTGTAATAGTTACATACATGTGAGCCTTGCTCTGGGAAAATGGGGCATAATGCATGTGCATTAAGTGTTACCCCAGGTTAGCCTGTGCAGTTCGCACAGGTTAATCAGGGATGACACTTTCCACTTGTATGGTATTTTGGGTTTAAAGTAAGTCTCTTTCCTATTTTGGCCAAAGGTGTTGTCCTTGATAAGAATGTACTGACTGCACAGGCTAACCTGAGATGACACTAAGGCACATGCATTCATCACCTTTTTTTTCAGAGCACCGCTCATTTAATTAAACTGACGTTTTGATTAATTTAAAGGGACCTTTTCAGGTTTTGGTAAATTGACAAAATTGAAAAAAATTCTTTCTGATTTGCAAATTTCCGTTGTTGTTATGATATTTGTGAGAAAGCAGTAATACTGAACATTTACCATGCTCTAAAATATACATTACATGCATCTGTTTGGCGATTTAAAAACCTGAAATTATAAAGCGGAAAGAGAGTTCTGTTTTATTTAATGCTTTCCGGTGGTTTATAGAGAAATATCAGTGAATTAAAACTGATAATTTCACTGTTTCAAACAATGAAAATTATCAGTGAAAATTATCGATAATTTTCACTGTTTACTGTGAAATGACGTCATTATTTTGACGAAATGACGTCATTATCCCAACGACATTCTTTAGTTAAACTCTTTAACAATGTATATAAACTGTGAAAAAAGCATGAAATAAAAAGAAAATTTGTTTGATTCTGTGGATAATCGATTTTAATTCACTCGTGATCATAGAAAATATATATTTTCACTCGTGGCTGTGCCACTCGTGAAAATATTAATTTCTATGATCACTCGTGAATTAAAATCGATAATCCACCGAATCCAACAAATATCCTCATTGTTATCATTATATTTTGTGATACTACGAAGATTGCTTATATAAAGTATAAAAACAACCATGCACTGTATGAGCACGGATGGCCGAGTGCTAGACTTTCTTAAATTTTATTCTTGTTTTTTTTTTTTACTGGAGATTTTTAGCTTCAATGTTTATATTTATCAAAGCATTTAATGACAAACTTCATAACATGCCAAAATCTGTGAACAATTGTCCCTTTAAAACGTAGTGTTTCATGCAATAACCTCCCAGCTGTTAATAATATACATTCATTATTCAAACAGCCCGACCTGCCCTGTTAAGACAATAAATCCTTATTACCAGATTTGAATAATTCATGGGTGTTCAAGGAATATAATTACAGCAAAGAAAATTGTGTCAGGCAATTGATTTTCTTTGTTGTAAATGTGCCAAAATTCATGTGTGAACATTTTGGATACTTTGAAGTGGATTGATGTTGACTGAAAGTTAACAACAGCTGTGGGTAAAAAGCTTGCAATTAAAATGATTGATTCATTGTGTAAATTGTCTAATTTGAATATGTTCTGACAAGGTAAAATATATTAACTGATAAAAATTAAAAGTTTTAAATTTGCTCATAATTTACCTTACTTTTTTTAAAATAATTTTTTATTAATTAATTCTTAGAACAGCTTGACGTATCTACTGTGTGTATTGTGCAATGTTTATGGTGAACAGTTGCATGTCAATGCTAATTTGATCATAAAATATTACTATTAGTAGGATTACACTGCACTAACACTAGACAACTTCTTGGAATGGATTTTTTTCTGCCAACTATTGAGTTCTTGGTTCTTAATGTGAAATGCATTAGTCCCTATATGTGCCTCGCTCTGTTAAAAGGGGGTTTAATGCATGTGCATAAAGTGTCGTCCCAGATTAGCCTGTGCAGTCCGCAGTCAGGCTAATCAGGGTAAACACTTAACGCTTAAACTGGATTTTTACTAAAAAGATACTTTCTTTAAACGAAAAATATCATAAAAGCGGAACGTATCGTCCCTGATTAGCCTGTGCGGACTGCACAGGCTAATCTGGGACGATGCTTCACGCACATGCATTAAACCCCCTTTTCACAGAGCGAGGCTCATATCTTATCAGAGAAGTGATCACATTGAATGATTAGCTAATGCTATTGCATATTTCAAATACCAGACTGTGTTACATATAGCATTTCTTATTGGCAAGCAGTCAATCATTGCACATGATCAGTTTACAGTATTTGTTTTTCTGCACATACCTCACATTAAGGATTGGTTATATATTACGCCTGTTGGTTTAATTATCGCTATCCATGTCTTTTGAGCAGTAAAATCATTAGCCATTCTGTATCTTGCCAAGACCTAAAACTGTGACCAGCCATTTATAGGATTATGGCCCCTTGTGCTATTATACAATGAAGTTAAATTTTGCATGCAATTTATGAAATTATGATAAGGTTTGTGTGCAACAAGTACATATCTCTGTAACTACCAGTACTACAGATATGTATTTGAAACTTCACGCATGTCTTTTGGATAATCATGCGAGGTCACTGATCAAGGCTTAACCCTTTGCATGCTGGGAAATTTGTCGTCTGCTAAAATGTCATCTGCTGAATTTTTTAAATTAGCATTTTCATCGATTTTTTTTCAAAGAATACTATCAGAATAGCAAACAGTTTGGATCCTGATGAGAGGGCATCTCATCTGGATCCAAACTGTTTGCAAAGGCCTTCAAAATTCGGTTCCAGCACTGAAAGAGTTATAACTCTTATCTGCAGTTCAGCAGTTGTATGTCCCTTTTTATACTAAAAAAATGCAGGTTAACATTTGCATGCAAAACTTAATATTATGTATATTTACTACAGATATAATAACATATCAATGTATGCCTTATTAATCATTATATATGGTCACTAACCAAGGGCCACAACTCTGAACAGCAATGTAGCAAAATGATCCCCCTTTTTTTTCCTTCAGTTTGCATTTACAAACCTTGATGAAACTTTTGATGTAGCAAGCCAGAATCTCCGTTCTTATCTCGGTTTTTAGCATTAACAAATGAACAAATGTTTTAGCGTTTAAAATCTGTCAAGCAGTTATGTATACATTCAAATTGAAGCAAAGATCATTAGCATTGAGTCTTAAGCAGTCTGTGTCAATCCCACAGGTTGTACATGTATATCCTGATGTGCGGTTAAACCTGTAAGGTGCAGTATCTGACATGCGCATATCAATATCAAATGTAATATAATTAATATTCAATTTAAATCAAGACAAGAATTAAAAAACAAAAACATGTATTCCTATTTAAAAGGTGGTGATCAAAGAAACAAGAGCACCGCATAGCAGGTGCAAACGCTCAGCTGTGGGTGCTTGGATTTTGTTTTTTTAACCTTTGACCTTGAAGGATGACCTTGACCTTTTCACCACTCAACATGTGCAGGTCCATGAGATACACATGAAAAAAAAAAAATATATACCTTTGACCTTGAAGGATGACCTTGACCTTTCACCACTCAAAATGTGCAGCTCCATGAGATACACATGCATGCCAAATATCAAGTTGCTATCTTCAATATTGCAAAAGTTATGGCCAATGTTAAAGTTTTCGGATGACGCGGACGGCGTACGGCTATGACAATACCTCGGGTTTTCTTCGAAAACAGGCGAGCTAAAAATGTGTGTAAAATTCTCAATGCTTATATAATAATTAAATTTTAAAACATTTTAGTTATGTTTGCTTTTGGCAATTAAGTTTAAAAAATTTACTTTTAATGATTTCAACTGTTTTGATAGACTGCATTCTACAAACACTATAATAAAA
Source organism: Dreissena rostriformis (assembly GCA_007657795.1). Taxonomy (NCBI): domain Eukaryota; kingdom Metazoa; phylum Mollusca; class Bivalvia; order Myida; family Dreissenidae; genus Dreissena; species Dreissena rostriformis. The sequence goes on along the minus strand of VMBQ01003599.1, from coordinate 6,817 downwards.
AATGTTATTTGAAGTAAGAACAAAAGACTGAATTGCATAGCAAAATAAGCAAAAACTAAAAATCTGTAATCTCATTCTGTTCAATTTTTCATTTAATATTTAAAAAATCATGACCAATCCCTGTAATATTTGTGTACCAATGAAAAAACAACATATTGATATTGCGTAAGTCGCTGCAATAAAGTGGGTGTATTTGTATTGGGTTGGAAACGTATTTGCATATGGCGCGCACTGTAAGTGACACTTTAATACCATTGTGGTTGTCGGTTAATATATGCATGACGATAGTGCTCAATTGTAAACACGGGATGTCTCAAAGATGAAGGATTACATATTATCTATTTCATTCATAAACTGGGTGTTTAAGTACTCGGTGGTTGTAAATTGGATATGGGGTGTTTTTGAAATAAAACATTAAGGAATAAACACTATTATGGTGATTAAAGAGAAAAAGGAATACCCAGGTACATGTAATATTGATAGCATTATTTACTTGGATGTTTTGAAAGCATTAGATATATGCATGACACTGTAATAAAATTAATGTTAAAGCTGCAAAATAGGCTTGGATTGTTTGGAATCATTAGATGTAATTGTAATGGAAGCGTATTAGCCACGTATTATTTCTAGGGTATTTGTTGTTGCTTTTTGGTTGTTGATGTTTTTCAGTGCATAATGGAATTTGAAATGATTTAAATTGTCTGAATTGTAGGACAATATTGCTTTAATGTTTGTATACATGACAACAGATTTTATCGATTTTATTGTAAAGTTTTTTTTTTTATAATTATGTTCAGCGATCAAGTATGAATTTATCATACGCAAGTGTGTATGTGATTGCAATGTTAATGGAGTCTTGTTCTGGGAAAACAGGGCTTAATGCATGTGTGTAAAGTGTTGTCCAATATAAGCCTGTGCAGTCTGGACAGGCTAATCAGGGACAACACTTTATGCCTAAACTGGATTTTGGCTAAGAAGAGACTTCCTTCAAAAGAAAAATACTATAAAAGCCTTAAGTGCAGTCCACACAGGCTTAACTTTTGGATGACACTAAGCACATGCATTAAGTCCCGTTTTCCCAGAACAAAGCTCAATTTATCACTTCCAGTCCATTTCATAGGTTTTCTGGTCACATTCAGTCAGACATTATTGCTTTATCCCACACTGGTGCTGGACTTTAAGCCATAGTATAATTCAGTTTAATTATGACTGTTTGCCAAAGTTCTTAACACCTTTTATTNGCTTATATATTTTATACACAAATAAAGTAAAGTATGTTTATTACCTCCAGTTTTTGCTCTAAGCGGGTACCGTACAGCCAGGTAGCGGTCCACGCTTATTCCGATGAGAAGATTGTTGGACACAATTAGGACCACAAACGTAGCATAGCGCCAGGTGCGACACATGACGTCACTCAAAAACCACACCCCTCGCAGAATACCGTTGAATATTCCTTCGCCAAGAACGCTTACTAAGCCGACACAAATGTCTAAAATGTGCGCATTCCTTGTTGGTTAAGTTCAATATTTGATGTTAACTTTTGTTCAACAGTGTTTGATATATTTGGGCTATTTCTACCGTTAAACATACTTAACGTACGTGTTTGTGTAATTTTGCTGAAGATTACATGGTTGTTTAATGAGTAAACATGTTTTTTTCCGTTTTTGTTATGTTACTATACTGCATGTATAAGTAATATTATTGACCTGAGCATTGAATAATTTGATCCATCCTTATAAACAAAATCGAAAGACAATCACTTTACTATAATTCTTAAGCATTTTTAGTTATTCAAGTATGGTGTGAATTGTGTGCAAATGTTATTGATGCAAATTAAAATGACATTAAAACAGTAATTTTGATAAATTATAATGAAAATAGGCGTTTATGCCAAATGTAATTACCAGCAATGGCAAGATGGAATATGAAGTAGTGAAGCCTGCTGTTGCCTTTATGTCGGGCTAAGATGAAGATGACCAGACCGTTGAGAGAGATGATGACTGCCGCCATCAGCAGGCATACCACGGTGATGGCCTCATACGATACCTGCCATAGCAACACAAGAGAAATACATCCATTACCAATAAGTTGATCTGCATACCTTATGTGTTAATGTTCCATGTAAATTTGTAAGTTATTTTTGATTTGTAGCGTTTCCGTATTTAATATGTCATAGCAACACACGTGACAATATTGACATAACCGAGAGCCATGCGTACTTTTGATAATAGACTCATTACTTAAGGTAATACGCTGCCCATTAATCTAACATAACATGTATGAGAATAAGGAAGAGCTTTGATTCACAAGTTGCAATTACTGTGAAGGATATAATATGTATTGTGTAATGAAATCATTCACGAGTATTCATTGTATTAAAGTATTTTATATTTAACAGACATCGACGTCGAGAAGTGGGTAAGTTGGTTGTTTGTCAACTATAACTATGGTGTGATGTGGTTTTATTGATTGAAATTGCCTTGATGTTATGCAAAACTCAGTGAACACATATTATACATATATAATGCACATAACTGTAAACATTACGTTCTAGTAGGTGTTTTGATCTGTATCGGCATTACATAGTGTAACGGATTAAAGATAGGAAGTGACATTTTTGTGCGACCATTAACATATATTTATAAAGTGCTTGTAAACATATTATCAAGTTTATTTAGGATGTTATCGATCATTTAACTATAGATGTACACATGCAGTAGCTCGTATAATGAAACCTGATGTCAGAGTTTTAAATGGCGTAACACGTTCTAGCCACGTTTACAAGATTATAATCATAATTGTCTCAACAAGCTAAGACTCCTTAGTTGATGAGAAACGATACTAATAGCGATAATGTGAATCTTATAAAGACTAATGTATGTGTGGTCCTAGGTGAAACACTATCAAATGAATTGAACTGAATAAACGCATTTATTATCAGAAATACATGTACTCACATGAATACCTTATTTCGAAACGCTTTACTAATAAGCCAATTAATATCACTGATCAGTATCCGTATCATATAAATACATTTTATTTGGCTTATTTCTCGTAGTTTTTATTTACTTTTGTACACGCAGTATTAGAGGTACTAAACGCTAGATGTGGATTTAACAAAAACTTATTGTATTATGTATATTTGCTTCAACGGACAAATGTGCGTAAACCCTTCAAAACAGCATAAACATATCTGAACATAAACTGTGTAATCATGGTATATTATGAGTTGAACAGTTGAGAACGTCCGTTGAACCCGGTAATCAGGATTTTAAGAGGTTGCAGATGCACTCGATTTAAGTGTACGGGAGCGTGATATAATGATACTCAATAGGCATATAACCATCCCGAATATAAAATATACGTTGTTAATTTCTCGATGATGTTTACATGATGTGATGTTATAACGTATACAAATGTACAGCTGTCCGTAATGGATTTTAAACTTTTAATTGTATTTAAGGATGATAAACAGATTAAAACCTAGAAAACACAAAATTGTTTTTTTGTTTTAGGTATTGGAAACTTGTCATATGTATTATTTGTAAATGTTAAGTTGAGTATATTTGGAATAATATGCGATGTTTTGAAACTGCATTTTCCTAGCTTCTGTCAGATGTTTTTAGTGTGTGAAAATACATAATGTAAGTAAGAGGTTAAAGGAAACATATTTGGTAATATGATGCGGTAAGCATTGTTCTCAACAGTAACTGTGTAAAGATGTACACCAGCCACGGATATTAATAAACATACAAACCATGCAAGATGAATCAACCATCTGTTAATACACAGCCATCGAAGAGAAGAATTGTCCCCACCCACACACACACACTCCCAATAGTCAATAAGGCTTTTCTTTCTTAATTACTTCATGGCACCAGTTTCCCACGAACGCGCAAACATAATTCGAATAAAGCATTACCACCTGTTGATGTTTAACTTAGAGCGTTACTGATTATCCTGGCATATGACAAGAGTATATCAACTCTTCTACTCGACACCAGAATAAGCGTCTGAAGTATTTATGCAATTTTAAACATGCACCCAAATACCCATATATATCATCAATTTGCATACTAAAAATGAGATTAAGTATTTAAAAAAAAAATAAAGAAAGAAACCAATAAAAGAAATATTAGTTGTACTTTTTCAAAAATCCTAAACTTACAGTGTTATTTCTGAAAGCAGATACTAAACAGTCTTATTGTGACAGGTTGAAACCATACCACGTGTAACAATGAAAATGTTGTCTATAAAGTTATTTGATTAATTGAATCATTCAATGTATATATATAAATCAACCTTTCGATTTAACAAGAATACTTACTGACAAATCATAATGGAATATATCACTTTGATTCACATTTGAAATGTAAGTCTCCATTGCTATCGTTGTATTTTTTTTAAACACAGTTTCAAAGATACATATATATAATATTAAACCATGTGCTTTCTACTGTTTCATAGTTGGTTACATCGCTAATAACCTAATGTAAAAATACACGTGTTAAATACGTTTCGTTTTCAAGTGTCATATTGTTTTCAAACACTTCAACTACCTTCAAATATGTTCATAATACAGTTTTGTCTCTGGTTGTTTTTGACGTTTAAATAGATCAAAATGTTGCAATCTCGCAAACACATGCATGCCTTGCCAATACATATGTTAAATACCTGCTGCTCCCACAGACGGCGAAAGTCAAGTGTATCTAAGAACTGCGCGCAGAGCGTAATAGGCGAGTAGCCAGTTGTTGTGTGATTTGCGTCGGCGGGTCCTATCATTCAGTATTATCGCTATGACGCGATCGCCCCTGTAATGCCAGAAGTGCTATGTGTATCGTAGCTTTATAACAAATAACCAAAGTAACATTTATAGTGTTGTATTTACAGGTAGAAGTTGTCTGTTAATGACATTTAATTTAAATGTAATATTGTCATTGTGATATATAGACCAGTTGATTGTTATTGTTTACATTCGGGATTTTCCGCGCATGCGCACTGACTGGTTGGCAAAAGCACTCGTTGTAGAAGCGTAAAACATACGGATTCAGGCATGTGTTTATCCAGAAATCGATAAGAAAATCCGAAATATACATTAAAACACCTAAATAATAATGCAAATGTATCATATTAAGTACCAATAAATGTATATTCATAAATATAATTTTGTCTTTATAAGAATACGAATTGGTTTTTAGCATTAGAATAAAGGTGGTCGGAAGACTAAATAATGACAATTCCACGAGACAAAACTATAAATTAGCCGTATTCTTTCTTGTAGTTAGACTTCAATAACTATTTCAAAAATAATTAAACATAACAACTTAATTATGCTTAAAAGTGGTGTGGATGTGATATTGTCATTTTTCATCCGCGATCTTAAGTGTAACAGGTGCATTGAATCAATTACAAAACAAAGCCCTAAACAGTGCTCCCTCTGGCTCTAAAGTTTCTGTATTTACCTTGTTATGTCCTAGTTCTTATTAATTTGGATATGTTATGGGTGATAATGTAGAAAACGTTGTTGCCTACTGGAATTTTTTGTAGCCGAATTTCCTTATTTGTAGTCATTGGCTAATGTAGCGAATGGCAGAGTAAGCCCTGCTTCAAAGCGGAATATATTTAAATCTTAAAATGTTGTGGTAATTTTCTTTTACATTGAATGAATATTCGTTTCATTCACATTGACTGACAATATTGATAAATTTTAGCATACACGTTAAAAAAAGCCTGCATATTATGCAAATTGAACCGTATTTGCATGTATATTGAAATTTCTTTACAAGTGATAGTGAGTGATACAAATCTAACATTTTATGATGCCATAAATCTATATATTTAATTTATTTTAACCAAGTATTTTTTCCCCTATTGTGATCAAACATGATTACGTGTACTTGTTTTCCTGATGGTGTTGCATACACTTCAGTAACGTACAATCTTTACACGTACTTTAGCGGATCAGTTTACATTTGCCGGTACCCGTTAAATACGTTAATTATGTAGCAGGAAATGTGTGCAATATTTTTAATTTAAAGTTANATGCGGTTAGTGTTGTCCCTGATTAGCATGTGCGGACTGCATAGGCTGATCTGGAACGACACTTTACGCACATGCTTTAAGCCCCGTTTTCCTAGAGCGAGGCTCACATGGCTATTAATGACATTCATGTCCTCTCATGAGAACACCATGTTTTAATGATGCTGACAACAGTTTTATTAGCTTCATTTTTCAACTTCCTGAAGAAAGTGGTTCAAATTATGGCCTTTTTATGAACGATTATTTTCCGGCCAATTTAAATCGATTATTTGGTTGGTTGGACACCTTGCCATTGCTGTCCTTGCAATTTCTTTCCTTGCCCGCAAGCACAAACGTGTTTGTCACATACAGTTTAATTGGTCATTTGAACAGGGCCACAGGTGTGTATCAATTCACACATTTATTATCTTCAGAGTAAAAAATTGTACATTAACGGAAATTGTACATTAACATTAGGTCTCAATTGATTTAAGTGTGTGTTTTATACTTGTGACCACACACAGATTTAAGCGGGCAATTTCCTAAATTAGCTTCATTACCATGGATTCAAAATTTTCACAAAAGAACTGTATTTGCAAGCTACGTTTTCGACCAGGTAAGCAGTGTTCGTTCATTCATAGAAAACCTTTTCAAAAACATAAACATTGTACAATGAACGTCATCAATAAGAAACGCCTTTGTGTCGAACTTAGGGGATTCAATTACATAAGAATGTATGCCATTGTTAGAGGTGTTGAAATATCCCCTGCGAAAAGTTCTAAAACAGTTCTATAACATT